>JAHDVE020007931.1:0-41735 GCA_022606495.2 Halesus radiatus | reverse complement strand
TGATTTATAGCTCAGATTTTAGATAATATTTTAATACTTTTACAATAATTATTTGGCGCGGTGTGGAGTCCGTTAATATGAATATCCAGTGTCCTTAGACTGACGTCAGTTCATGTTTTCAAGTAGCTATTAGGCAGCACAATCCGAGAGATTGATTTTTTTTCAAAGTGTACATAATACAATCTCACCTCTTTGCAACATGACATAAACAGCAAGTTAACTGCGCAATAAAGTAATCTGTAAGTATTCAATACACGCTTGCCAATCTATGAACTACCACAAATTAAATTAGCCTATTACTCGGTGAAAACACGTCATTTGAATACAGTGGGGTTGCGTCCGCCAAGGCTGCTTGGGACTAAACAATCCATATATGTTTTTTAATCAATAATAACGTCCTAACCTAACTACCGTTTTTTTCTGCAGTTAGTTTTCACGGTTAAAATAATTTTTAAACATTCCAATTTTTCAAAGCGCTCAAAACGCTCCACATCTATGGCCGGTCGATTTTGAGGTTAGAATGTCAAATGTCAAAACAAGGATGAGCTTTACCGTACATAATTTAATATTCTGTATTCTTATTAATCCATAATTAAACATAATTAATAAGGTTATGTACATTTTTAGAAACTTTAACTCAAAGAATAGCAATAGTATTTAATAATAAAATTATCATAATCTCGGTTTGCCCATGAATATTTTTATTTCTTTCGTTAATAATAGTTTTTTTTTTAAATTGAACAACAATCGTAGAGCTCAGGGTCATCCAAATTAAGTTTAAATTTCACGAAACTCACAAAAATACATATTTAATATACAAAACAAAATCGAAAAATAAAAATTTCCATATAAATCAGCGCGCAACGCAATGGTACCAATATAACAGTGTTTTGATGAGATGATTTTTAAATCATTTTTACATAACGATTTATAAATTATACGTATATTCTATGTAATTAATTACATATGTATAATAATACTTGTAGATTCTGATTCAGCGGTTGCTGATTCATATGAAAATAATTTTTTTATTCGTATTGTATTTATAATATAAACACAGAAAATTGTTTTAAATCACTTTTATATTAATCATATTTTTATAATGTAAACACAAAATTTTGTTTTAAACCACTTATATATTAGTCATATTTTATAATATAAACACAAAAAAAATAATTTAAACCACTTATATTATTCAATGGAGTTCCTTATTGGGGAAAATGTAAAAAAGTTTTTTCTTTACAATGTTGTGAAATCAAGTGGGGCTTACAGCAGTCAAACTTTTTTCTCGTAATATTGTCATTACAAAGAATTAATAGAAATAAATACCCACAACAAAGTCGCAAAAGAGATGTTCAGAACTTGAGAATAATCTCAATGTTCATACATTAATTAAAATAATAAATGCTATAATATATAGGTTTAATTGTTTTATGCGAGCTTTTTAGAGCTGCCATTTTCTCTATCATTGGATAGTCCTGGGGCCTGATTCCGGTTATTTTTAGCGTTCAAGGCGTTTGGCTTAACTGCGCTCCCGGTTACATGTCAAAGACAATACATTTTTTTGAATATAAATTGTGGTTTAATTATTGAAAAAAATGTATACGTGCATCACACATACTTAACACGTGTAGTTTATTATAATTTTTATCTGACATTTCGGGCTTTTGGTATAGGTACTTCACAAACATCATACTTTCGCTAATTCAGTTAATTTAATAGCATACTTATGATAACATTGGGTTGTTATTTTGTTAAACCACTAAAATATCGATATTTTTACAGAATGTCATTCGCTGAATGATGGCTTCCATCCGAGAGAACCGGAACCGCAGTTAACCTCCCTACCCTTATGAACGTACGTGATACGGCCTCTATATTATCGCCCGAACGCAACAAGCCGTATCCCGTACGTTCAGGTACAAAAAACTATACCCGAAACCCACAAAACATTCGTATACGTCAAGTTTGTTCCTGCGTCATCTCGTTCAATATTTCGAGGTCAGCCGAAGCTAACGGTGTTCAGGTATTTTCGTATCTACGTCGCCAGTCAGTGGTATTGTTATTGCGAAATCTAATGAAAAAAAAACGTTGTTTTTTACCTACTTTTTTAATAATAACCCAAAGGGCGGGCGGTTAAGCAAAAAGTCTTTAAGCCTAAGAATTAGGATAATACCATATCATTAAAAAGAACCGAAACAGGCCCCTAGCTGCTTTTAGGAAACTTATAATTCCTATCGGTCTCCTGTTATCTCCCTCCAGTTCCTTTTACCTAAGGATGCTGTGTTACCTCCATACCATCCTACCACCTAAGCTTAGACCTCCGAACACTTTTCGTCCTAACTAACTAACTAACTAACCATCACGCCGTTTTCCGCAGGAGTAGGCAGAGAGGATGGACCGCCAAACAACTCGATCTTGGCATACACTTCTTGCTTCATTTACATTCATACAACGCCTGACAATTTTCTTCTGTTATTCCGACTTCTGACATGGCCCGACTCGAGTATTTGATTCACTTGATCGTACCATGTCTTCCTCGGCCGTCCTCGGCATCTTCTTCCATTCACATTCGCGTCATATATTCTCCTTACACTCCTCTCTTCGTTCATTCGCTCTACATGCCCAAACCATCTAAGCGTCCCTTTCTTAATCTTGCTCACTACGCTTTCATCAGCCTTGCATTCTTTACGAATATAAACATTTTTCCCCCTCTAGATTTTCGTCCTCTAGATTTAATAATAGAAAAACCACAGGTGGTCGGTTACCTATTATATTATTTATTTATTATGTCGTTTACGCCTTTTAGGGGCTTTTACATATCTCTATATATAAAAATTAATGATTGTCTGTCTGTCTGTCTGTTTGTCCTCCATTTTCTAGAAAATTACGAGAGTAGTTTGAATGAAATCTATTGTAAAACTGTTGCTATAACGTTTTAAAATTAGTCTGAAAAACATTGAACCCGCCATGTTGTATTTAGGTTAGCCCATAGATATACCTTTCTGGTTAGCCACAGATCACATATACAGAAGAAGAAGATTTGTTTATGTAGTATATATTCAAAATGGACAACACTTAAGAAGTTTATTATTTAGATATATTTTGAAAAAATAGATGTTCAGAATGAAATAAAAATTTCAAATGAATGTTTCTTTGTTTAGATAGTTACTTTCGCTGTCAAATCAACTATGGCACCCAAACGACAAGCAGAATTCATACCTTTATTCAAAAAATAAATAATCTCTATTAAGGCCGGGTACTAATCAGCTAGTTTTAAAATAAAAAAAATTGTGAAAATATATTATAGTAGATATACATCGATAGTAAAGATTTTATTCAAAAATACAACAATGAAATATTTAATTTTTTAAAATATCTGAAACAAATTCAGCAATAAAATTATCTAGGCATACAACAACTCAATTAAAAAAAATTACTTTATATAATTCTTTTATAATCCTTTATCTATCTAGGGCTTATAAAAATATCCCAGGAATTGTATAATACCCTTCATCTTTTCTATCTAACTAGTACTGCGGCGCTTTGGCCTTATTACTATTACCATCTCATGCTTTGATTTACTTGACTGAATTTATGTTACATTATTTGTGCTCTTTGGGAAAAGATCTTAACTGAATTAAAAACCCTAACCAAGAAAAGGAAAAATGACGAACATTTGGTTATAAACAATTTACTAAAGTTTTTTGTACTTACTGAATAAAATACATTTAATATTCAATTTATTTTTTATAACTTATTGAAGTTTGTAAACCTCATTGTAATATTTAATCAAATTGAACTGGTCTCATTAGCTTAGTTGGTTACGCGGTTACCCCGGATAGGTAGACTGCGATGCGACTGAAATCTTTTTAATTTCTGTTGTTTTTTCGGTTTCGTGGTTCAGTTTGGGATGTGTTAATATTATTTTCAATAATTATATAATTAATATGTTTTTAACTATTTGCTGCATCCTCTTCGGGCTGCATCCCCGAGTTATATTATATTACCATACTGTGTCAGTACTAGTTTTTGTACAATGGCACTTAATATGAAATAAATTTGTCAATGTGACTGTCCTATTTGTTCCTAGTTGGGCAGTCAAAGCATTCTTAAATGTTTTTGTTAAATAATGTGTGTTAATAAATATTATTATTATTATTAATTCAATACAATTTACGACAAATTCGAACAGGAGCTGAATTAATATGTATACGTATGTACGTTATCGTACCTTAGAGACTCATCATACAGCTGTATTCCATACGAATAGTTCCAAAATAAATCAACTGTGTTCTTTATCTATTCAAAAATATTGTCAAACTTAAAAATCGATAATATTCAAAACACACAGCACATTCACTCATACTTCTGTTCTAAACATGCATCTTATTAGTAATTATTAAGGATGCATGTTATTATGGTATTCTTGTATTTGCATTCCTGCTGTCTAAAATATCATTAACATTTATTTTTAATAAAAGTCAAGTCAGAAACAAGTCTTCTATCGAGAGTTATATTGGTATTAATTCTTTCATTGAATAATTGAAATTTATAATTTCAATAGTTATATCCTGCTCAGCAGAGTATGGTATAACGAATCCTAGTCACCTTGCTATTATCTCACTTTTCCAGAACGAGAAGCCTTTGTTTGCGGTTTAAAACCACTTAAAAAAACTAATTTGTAATAAAAAATAAAATAAAAATTTATATCTTACCTTATATAGACTAAGTCTGTCGCTTAAAACAACGTAATTGTGTTGACAAACGGCGAAAATTGGAGACAAGTCACGTATACGCGATATTTCCATCTTATGCAGGACAAAGGCAAGAGCAAACATGACCTTGCATCCTCTTCTTAAAAACAGTATTTGAAGTGTTTGTACACATAATATGTTATATCCTATTTGAAGGTGAATATAATTATACTAGTGTTTGGATGTTCTTTTTAATGTCACACAACGATAATTAATAACTATCATTAGCGTTGACAGTTTTTCTATACATAGCGTACTTTGATATTGCGAGGCATTCATAATCAGAAAGTATTACTGTTAACGTGAACCCAAAACCCCTATATGTATATTGATAGACATTTGCATCTTTTTTAAATGTGTGCAAAATTAAAAGTAAGACATACGTTCCCGGGTTACGAACGAAGGTCTATTCACATCTACCAGCATCGCGCAGAGCAGAACACTACAGTACAGGCACAGCGCAGACGCGAGTATTCACATTACACCGTGCAGCACAGCACAGACACAGAATAAACGCGAGTACGGCTGTCAACTGAAATGTCAACGGAGCGTAAGCATCCGCCACAACATGTTTGAGGATTTTACAATCCTATTACAATATTTTGCATTATTTAATAACCTAAATTCCCTGACCAATTCAATCAATTTATCGCTATCCATCTTCTCGGTGTTAGCAATATCTGTGTCTAATGACGCCAACTGTCGAAGATGGTGGGTCTAACGGTATGTGTTCATATTAAGTGCGTAGGCGTAGCGGCCACCAGAACATCAAAATATTCTAGCCGACAATCTCGGCTGATGCTCTGCACTGCGCGGTGCTGGTAGATGTGAATGGATATTAACCAGTCCTGATGGAGGACTTAGCCAGCGAAGGATTTTTTAAAAAAATGTTTATGTTTATTTTACTTTATTGTTCACAATATTAAATACGTATCACTGTATTTCAACAGTTTATAAATCCAATAACATTTCACTAACATATCAAATCATCATATATTACAGCAATAACAAATCACAAAAATCAGATTGGGATACATCAATAATATAACAACCGTGTTAAACAAAATGCTTATTGCTGTTTTGAAGTCAGTATATTTTATGTGAAAAATGTGTACCTCAGAAGAAAGGCAGTTCTTCCCAACTTTTAGAATCTGAGGCACCGATCAGCCAAGTGTTTTGTTGAGCATTCGCTCTGTTTGACTATTTCCAAACAGTTTTCCTAAATTGTCTATGAAGGTGCCCGCCCACTTTCGTAGACTATAAAGTAGTGCCCGCCCACTTTAATAAAATAGTGCCCCCTCCTCATTCATAGACGTAAATTTGACATTTGACGTTTCTCTTTCGAGAAAAAGAACACAAAACGTAGCTTATAATAAGTAAAATAAGTTGAGTTCTCTTCATTTTTATTTAAAACACACAAAAACAGGTTTTGACATTCGAAAACGGAAATAAATCTGTGTAATTCAAAATTTGAATCGCGATAAATAGATCGCGAACGAATTATGACGTTTGACATTTTACTGACATTTGTTCACCCTGTTGATATTTTTATAACTAGTCCTTTGTTGAGTGGAACTTAATTCACAAAAATCGATATCCTAATATGATAGTAAATTTGATCGAGAATTTCGTTGGGAAGAGTGAATTTGTGTATTTGAATAGTGATGAGGCAAAATTTCGGCTCAACAGTTGCTTAGTAGGATTGGGAAGAACGGCCGTTAGGAGTGTAATCATTCTCCTCAAAGGGATAATCATTGGTAGGTTGGTCTCTTGGAAAAATAAAAAAGCCTGTGCTGCCTAGCTCTGTGAAGTTTTGATTTAATTTATTTATTTTATATTTTTTATTTAATATAAATACATATAGAATATTTAATAGTACAGATATAATAGCTAATTACAAAAAAATATTCATTTATTTAACAAAAAGTGCCCAACTCAATAGAGAAAGATTTCTCGTGTTTGAGTTGGGGAGCACCGCCATCTAGCGACAGTAGTGAATAAATAAAAGTAATAGAAATAAAAGTACATCAAGAATGTAATATAGATAATGTTTGTGTTGTTGTACATGATAGTTACTACAAAATAGAAGACTAAAAGTACGTGATACTATAAATGCAACAATGAGGCGCATACAAGATATAAACATAGTACATTCGTATTTCGAAAGACCTGATCGAATATTTCTACAGGATATGTTGCCATTTTTTTTTAAATTTACATACATTATTTACAATTAAGAGTTTTATAAAAATTAAGAAGAAATTAAAACTTGTAATTACTGTTGGAGTTATCTAATAATTGTTTGTTTTTTTGATTAGAAATAATTATAATTGTTTTCTGTTTTGATTTTGTACGGGAGGTCATTAAAAAAAAGTATGCCTTGATAGGCGTAATGAAAAGCATTAGTTTAAAATTTAGGGATTTCTAAGTTGCCACGTGATCTTGGTCGGTTACTTATTTTTGTGGAAGTTTTTGAATTGAAATGGTCTTTGTGGATTTGTAACACTGTGTTCTTTTTGAAGATTTTATTTAAACTGAGAACTCTAAAAGAGTTAAACAGCTGTGTAGTTGGAAATATCGATGGTTTTCGTAGGATGACTTTCAAAATCAATCTCTGTATCTTTTCAACAGGTAAGAGGCTAGCTTTAAAGGTTCCCCCCAACCGATTATACCACATTGTAAAATGGATTGCCCAAGGGAATAATATATTGTTTTTATCATATTGTATGATAGGATGTTTCTCAATCTAATGAATATGTAAATAAGGTTTCTTACTCTGGTTATCGTATTTTGTATTTTGTATTTTGTACTCTGGTTATCGGAGACATAATACCTTCTAGAACATTAGAATTGCAAATGTGCCCATTGAGCAGATTATGTGCTACTAACACCATTACAATTTTTCTTCTAACTTCAGGATTCTAGACCATAGGCTCCCAATGGGGCGTTGGAGAGATCCGAGGGGGCGGTGGTGGTCTGAAGAGCGAATGAGAGGCGGCGAGGGGCTATAAGGGGCGATGATAGGCTTAAATGGGAGGCGAGGGTAACAAACATATTTTTAATAACTTTTCTTTATGAATTCAAATTTGTCGTAGGATCGTTGAAAGAATCATGCATCAAAATGAACTGTCCAATTATTCTATTGTTTCATAGATGTTTTTTCATTTTCTTTCAGTGTTCCTAGCCAGGTTTCTCGGGACCTGTTGTCAGGTGAACAATAATGTCCTACATAATATAATATGTAAAACATTCATACAAATATTTATCAAGAGCAAAAAGCTATCATAATGGAGAGCAGGGGTGATTAAAAGATCATGTCGGGGTACAGAGTCGACCGCGGCAATGAGAGTCATTAGTTCTCAGTCACAGTGTATATATTTAGATTTCATCGCATTGTCGCATAAGAAGAAACGAGGGAATCGCTGATGAAAAAATAATTAAACTGAATAATTAAATTGAAGACAAATAAGGTAGGGAACCTCTGATCTAGATGATCTGGTCCTAGCATTCCAGCAAGAAAATCCGTGGGATGCATTATGTTCCTACCCATCTGACCCTAACTGTTTACCTACTTCTCGATATCCTGGCTAGTGTTTACCTTAATCCTTTGACCAGAAAATGTCACCAAGTACACTTTTATTTTAGTAGCTATTAAAATAAGTAACCCATCCCAGAATTATAAATACCCTAATAAAACTACCCCCAAGGCAAAACCAAAAGTCGATTTTAATTGTCAATGGTTATGGCTTAAAATATAATGGATATTGTTGTATTTAATAAATTTGTATATTTATCTTGTGTTCTCGAACCTGAAAGACCTTTCTAGGAATACCCGCTAACATTCTAAAATATCTCGGTGCAACTCTTTGAAAGTACCTTTATAAACCTTATGTATCCTATATCCCGGGTTCATTCCTCCTTCATTAGTGCTAGGGTACAGTTGGTACTTCAGCTCATTTCTTCTTAAATCTTTGCTGGAGTAAACTACGTACCTAGTTCATAATTATTTCATCATTATATCTTACATCTAATAAAATACTTAAACAAAATATCCGACTTTATACTAAATCTACAACCCGAGCCAACAAGGAGATCACATATAATAAACAAGTGAAGAAACAAAGGTACATTCAGCGAAGAACAGTTAAATGCCCCCAAGAACAAGAGGTATCTAAATCGGTGTTAAAACCGATAGGAAAGTAACAGATACGACAGAGGATAGTACCCAAACTCTCGCATATAAAGGTATCGAACTAACTTTTTTGCACCTTTTCTACATCATTTGAGTATAGAATTGAACTCACGACGCCTGCTTAGGAATCGGACGCGATGCCAACTCAGACACTGACCGGTCGAATATTCATCTATAATTGTCAAAATCAAGACAAAACATGGATAAGGGTAATAGAGTGACAAAAATCGTGTTAACGACAACTTCACTGTTATTAGTTGTGTCCTTACAACATGAATAACATTATAGCTAGTAATTATTGTTTGGTAAGCGATATAAAGCCGATATGGACAGGTTATCTACGTTGAACTAACCCCAGTTATGTAAGATGGACATTTTATTGCATCTTAAATGTATCTGTACAACCAGCGTACAAAATGATAATTATTCTCTTCCTACATAATATTTATAAAGTGCAATTTGTTGAAAAACTTATTCATTATCGATTAATCGAAAATAATTATATTGGATCTTGTATGCTTCTATCCATATACGAGTATATATAAAAATCAATGTAGGTTTGTATGTTTGTCTTAGATTTTCTCGAAAATTACTGGACAAGTTTCGCTGAAAATAGCACAGTTTGTTCTTATTAGTGCCGGGAAGGTTTAGAGAGTAGTTTGAATGAAATCCAATGTGTAAAACTGTTGCCATAACGTTTTCAAATTAGTATGAAAAACATTGAACCCGCCATGTTTTATTTAAGTTAGCCCATAGATATAACACTCTGGTTAGCCACATATTGCATATTCAAAAGAAGAAGGTTTTTTTGGGCAGAATATTTTCAAAATGGAAAACACGAGTAGGTACCTACTGAAGAACTTTATATATTTAAAAAAAAAAACGTCTGGAATGAAATAAAATATTCAAACGAACGTTTCTTTATTTGGAGATAGTTACTTTCGCCGTCAAATCAATTATTGTACCCGAGCAAGGCCGGGTACAATAATGGATTAGCTAGTTATAATATAAATGGAAAACTTAACGGAAACGTAGAATTGTTCATTATATCTGAGGGGGATTACTTTGAAGGGGAGAAAATGGATATTGATGAATAAATAAATACTTTTCGAAAAAATTCAAAATTCACCTTTTCTTTTGAACACACCTCGTACTTATCAGCTTTATCATGCGAGTATATAGAAATTTCATTTATCTTTTTTCTTTTCTTAGGGGTCGCATTGCCTTGACCAGAGACACCACTGACTGGAATTCTACGTTTCCGTTAAGTTTTCCATTTATATTATAACTAGCTAATCCATTATTGTACCCGGCCTTGCTCGGGTACAATAATTGATTTGACAGCGAAAGTAACTATCTCTAAATAAAGAAACATTCATTTGAATATTTTATTTCATTCCAAATGTTTATTTTTTCAAAATGTATCTAAATCATAAAGTTCTTGAGTAGGTACCTACTCGTATTTTCCACTTTGAAAATATTCTACCCAAAAAACCTTCTTCTTTTGAATATGCAATCTGTGGCTAGCCAGAGTGTTATATCTATGGGCTAACTTAAATAAAACATGGCGGGTTAAATATTTTTCATACTGATTTAAACGTTATAGCAACAGTTTTACATATTGGATTTCATTCAAACTAATTTCTAAACCTTCCCGGCACTAATAAAAACAAATTGTGCTATTTTCGGCGAATCTGGTCAAGTAATTTTGGAGAAAATCGAAGACAAACAAACAAACAAACAAACTTACATTGATTTATATATATATATATATAGATTAAATCAATCAATAGCCTTCTAATTTTAAGTGAATTAATGTTGAAGTATTCAAGACGTACGTCGTATGATCTAAGATGGTCATGTAAACCACATTTAAGAGATAACTTTTTTTTTTAAAAGAAAGACAAATATTCCCTGGTTACAAATAACCTGACAATATTTTAAAATCTCCTACTACCATCACAGTAAGCGGAAGATGTTGCTTGTATCGTAAATGGAGGACTTAGCCAGCCGAGGAATTGAACTGACGACGCCTGGGTGAGACCCAAACGCGATGCCAACTCATCCACTGAACATTGTTTTAATATTTGTATTAATGAGGATTCCAAATAGAACATTTATATTCCAGTTTACTTCTAATTAAGGCGCTGCAGAGGGTTAGAATTTATTGAAGGTCCTTGAATGGTTTACATATTCTGTGAATAAATCCCATCATTTTGAATGATTTACACTTCAAGTCGTTAATGTGTACGTGGAATGTGAATTTAGAGTCGAGGGTGATTTCTAGATCCCTTATGGAAAATACTTTTTTTAAGAGTAGTAGAAGGAAAACTTGCTTAAACTATTGCTTCATACTTATTCGCCGAGCTCATGTGTCGCACGCCTCTCGGAGCCAGGACGAACCTAATGACGATGAACTCCTTTCTGTTGATGTATGAAATAAGGAATTTCTCGCCAGTCTTATTTTGTACGTGATCATTGGTGCTAATTTCGCATTACGTTCGTTTTGAGTGATGACCGAGCAGTATAAAGTTCAGGGATTTCTTGTTTGAATAGATCCTCATAGAGCCTTATAAAAAAGTCACACAAAGCTGTGAGTAAACAACACGAGTGTCCAATGTATTGATGCATTTCACCTAGATGAGGCAATATCGCTTGTATAAGCACTAATAATAAAATAATAAAAAAATTACATATTTTCTATAGAAATATGATTTAAAATACACACGTGAGGTTGTCTCCTACAAGGAAACTTCATGTTATTTACAAATGTACCACATTAATCAGACCATGCTGAGGATAGAACTTGTTGAATTTTTGAAAAATACCGAATGGTATCGAAGATATAAGCAAAATGTTGATAATCTCGCCGGTCGGTCGATAAGCGTGTGACGTCACGGTTCATAAAAAGACTGGCGGGGCAATATTATACGAGTATATCATAGGCGCGGCCGTACCCGTTACTGCCATTCGATTTGTGAATTTTACTGAATTGTGATTCGTGACGTCACGAGTATATGATTTTCCCAAATTCACCTTGAAAACTCATAATTTCGTCATTCAAAATGTAATACATTTTAATCATTGTAGAAAACAATATTAACATAACCTAAATGAAATACGAAAACGGAAAAAATGACCCCTACGGAAATCTTTTTATTTTCTGTCATTTTTTCCGTTTTCATATTTCATTTAGGTTATGTTAATATTGTTTTCTACAATGATTAAATTTGAAATGGAGGTTTTTAAATCTCAATAAAAATAATCAATAATTAAAAATTGTAATACATTTTCATCACAATGCAAAAATATGAGACAATCCCATTCGCACACAAGTATATACCTAAATCTGATTATGTATCCATTTCGGCCTTCTTCTGTTTTTTTCTGCGTTGCATCGTTTAATTCGTCACAATTTACATTGCTTTTAACCTTACCGTTATCACGTTTAAAAACTTCCTTCCGATCCCAAGACGAAACGCTAGCGTTACCGTGCAATTTTAGTTATTTACGCATTTACCCGTATAAAAGTTTTGAAAAAAAGCTTATAATATTAGAATTTAAAATTATTTCATGTTTTATAATAAAAAAAATAATAAAAAAACACAAATAATGATTTAAATATCCATTCGTACGATAAATTAGATTAACAATTAATTTGAATAACAATTATATCAGACATCTGTCACATTTTTCTATGATTTTTGATTTGAATTTTAATAATAATAATAATAATAATAGTTGGATGACTTGTATAGCGCCGTTTTTGTGAGAAATCACCTCAAGGGCGCTGTACAAATATTTCTTAACTAATTATGTACAGACAGATACAGAAAAACATACTTACCTGGCAGGTCGCTTCAGATGAACACAGTTTTAGAAAAATTTAATTATAGAGATGATAGTTTTACATGGTTATTTGTTTCTCCCTTTCTATTGATGTTACATTTATTAGATGATTGGTGGTACAAGAAGAGTTGGTATTTATTGAATTATTGGTATTAATTTTTAGGACTGGAAAGTATTCATAAAATGAATTTTAGGACTCGAAAATATCTATAAAATTACCTTAAAAAGCGTAAGAAGCTTTAATAAATATTAACGTTTTTTGTTTTTATTTTTTATTTTACACTTTGGTTGTTTACAGTGTTACGGGCTGTGGACGCATTTGCGCACCGATGGGTGAATTTTTAATTATATATATTTTTTTTTATTTTTTTATTTTATTTAATGACTTTAGGTAAGTACTAACCGGCCGGCCTAGCTAAGCAATTTACAGGTGAATTTCTTTAATTTATGGATACGATTGTCGAAAAACATTTTTTTTTATGTGTTTCAATATTTATCCTGTATTAATTAGTTGTAAAACATATTTTTAGGAATAGCTAAACTTTAAGCCAAATTGGAAATGTAATTATATGAAATTAGAAAAAAACCTCAAAGTATGTTCCGAAAAACATAAATAACACGTGCCGTTTCTTATTTAACATGATAAAGATATGAAAAAAATTACTTGAGATTTTTGATCCATTTTATATATGTCGTTTTTTATTGAATATTTGTTAAACGATCGCATACGCCCAAGTGTTTTTTATTATCGCGCTTCTTCTCTCTTCCGTATTAACATATCTCATTTTCAAACAATGTTCAGTATCCGCTCGGAGGGTATTGCTGAAGGAGACTATTTTATAAGTTTAGGAGATAAGGCACCGTCTATACGTAAATACATTTTTTAAAGAAAGGGATACGAATTACCTGACAATATTTGAATAACCCCTACTACCATCATTATAAGTGGAAAATGTTGCTTGTGCAATGATGGAAAACTTAGCTAGAAGAGTTAGACAAACTACAAAAAAGTAGTTTATCGGGACTTTTAGAATTGTATTTTTTTCTGTTGTAAAATTAAATAAATAAAAAAAAGCAATCGATCCCACGACGTCTAGGTGGAAATCCGTCGCATTTAGCCACCCAGCTACTAACCGGTCTAATATTGTAGAAATAATTTCAGATCATTTAATAACAGCTCCTTACAATTAAAAGAATGTAATTATGATACGTACCCAATTGCGTCAGAGAATTTTTTGTCACTTATGTTTAGTAAGCACTGGTGGCTAATACCTAGAAAATATGTATGTACTTAAGTTTAAGTACAGCTGACGAGGCGAGACATTGTTTACATTTACATAATAAAAACAAAATTTCATATAATGAGGTGCAGAAATTGCTGAGGACCGATCAATCCACTGAAACAATCATCGAATTAATGACGTCTGAGGGGTTTGAATCGCCCGGTTCACGTGAATATCGCGGTGCTAACTTAAAGGTCATAACGTGACGTCCGCTTCTATGTCGTTCATAGATAAAAAGAAAATCTACAAAAACATAATATAATAAACAATGTGTTTAACCTATCTATCTGTCTTCTTATATATATATATATATATATTGCTCGGGGTTATGAATGGTTTTGAGTAAAGTTTGGGGTTGTGATATATTATCCTTACCCTTACCCCTACCCCTACCCCTACCCCTACCCCTACCCCTACCCCTACCCCTACCCCTACCTATAAACCTTCTCCGGACAACACGAATCATTTTGCAAAAAACTGCACGTAAATCGGTCCAGTAGTTTTTTAGCTATAGGGGATACACCTACGAACATTGCTTACATACACGAAAACAAATTGTCGGTAAAAATTCATGCAGTTAAAGAGTTTATTTGAAAATCGAATTTTGTTCAAGAAAAATCATCAAATTTGGTACCTAATATTTAATTTATTATTAATTATTTAAAGTACCTATAAATCTTCAAATTCATTATTAACAGTTTATTTGAAAATTGAATTTTAATTAAAATTATCTATGGTTTGCAAAATGTTATTCTCAAAGTGTGACATGGTTGACAGTTTCGTTAGAGTTTTTGTAATAGTACAATAGCTATTCAGATGTATTTCCACGTGGTAGTAATAATCCAGAAACCTTAGCGAGAGTGGAAAGAAGATATTTTGAAAAATTAACATAAAAGACAAAGAAACATACAAACTTCCATTGATTTTTATATACATAGATAAAGAAGAGTGTCCCGGACGGTGTTTGTTTGTTTTGTATATAAAATTTCACTTTTATTACGAGCTTAATGAAAATTCGACACTTGACCTTCAAAACAAGAATAAGGTCAGAGTCTACATGAGATTTCGAAAACCACCCCTATCCTCCTTTCCCACCCCTTAAAGCAAAATTTTAGTACTCGATGGAAATTTGCACACCTGACGTTTAAAATAAGATTACAAAATTACAGCAGGGGTAGGGGTAATGGTAGGGGTAGAGGTTGGAGCTGGGGTTGGGGAAGAGGTGTGCCACCACAATCTCAAAATTTTACTCCAAGTCAATCATAAACGTGAGCACGCTGGTTGGTATTTTAGATAGTAATTAAATAAAAAATAATCTTTTTTTTTTAGTAATTAACATTATGCAAAGTACAATTTTTCATCTATGGATGTATAAATCTTTACTTGCTATTATTATGTATCTTTTATGATTAAAAATATATTACAATGAGGTTTATAAGCTTCGATAAGTTATTGTAAAATATATATTTTTTTATCATTAATAAGAAGAACTTTGTTTACACCACAGTTTTTAATATACAAATATCTATGTATATGTTTCAGAAGCAAAGCTTCCCTCCTCAGGAAAAACATAATACTAAAAATTAATGACAAATATAAACAAATAATATACCATTCAGTAAGTGATGAAAGTAGGTAAGTAATTAATTAAAAATGTTAAAATAATTATTAAAAAAAATATTGTAAAATCTTAATTTATTGTAGAAATTTAAGATTTTTTTTTATTTCTAAAATAATTTAAAAAAAAGAAAATAATGGATCAAATCAAAATAATAATAGTTATGATTATTAACATTTATAATAACGATATTCTTGAATTATTGAAGTGAAAATAATATATTTTTTTAAATATTTTAATATTACTAATATTTATTTGACTTTACCACTTTTTCTAATTTCTAAAATTTCCAATTTATCTAATTGTAAACCAGCTGTATTCGTATGTAAATTTTTTAAGTTAAAAGAATGATGTGTTTTCAAGATATGGTTGGCAATTTCAGAATAATTATTATTACTTAGGTGCTCCTTAACTCTAATATTAAATTTTTTTGACGTCTTTCATATATAAAAAAAAATTACGGTCGTTACAAATTAATTTATAGACCAATTTATTTAAAATACCATCTTTTATTTTTTAAATTAAAAAAAGGGTTTATTTTTAACAAAAAGTTCTGATAGGTAATAGTCCACTTGCACGCATTTTATAATGGCTTGGAAAAAATAGTGTGGATAGATGTTTCTACAAGATTACGAAAATGTTAGTAAAAAAAAAGAAGAAATTTATGCTTTTTTAATAATAAAGTAATCAAATCCGGTTTTTTCTCGTGACGTCACCAAATAAAAATGTCCGTCTCACGAATTTCGTTAATCATTTTTATAAAATTCCACACTGATTTTTTTAAATATATATCAACACTGAGACTTCCGGTGACTTTTGACGTTTTATAACATTTTTATAAAACGTCAAAAGCCAAAATGAAATGTCAAAACAAAACAGTTGGTATTTTTTCTGTATTCTAAGATACACGAAAAGCTAAAAATAGAAGATAATTACATTATATTTTAATTACTTGGGAAATAATAACATTTTGTGTATTATGCAAAGTTTTGTCATGTAAATGTCATTGTTTACGCTTAATTATATGTACATATTTTTTTTATTGTGTTATTATTAATTAACTTATATATAACTAACATATATTTAAGATATTTTTACGATGTCTGACCCTGCCGTAGTTAGAGTTGATCCGTGTAAACAATAAATACAGCGTCTGCTTCGCTTCCGTCCTACGTACTTGAATTTTGACAGATGTGACATGTGTGAATTTGAAGTTCGTTGAATTTCCGACTTAGCAGTATAATGTCTGTTACACACAGTTAATATAATATGTGGGCGTGGCATATCTATCGATATCACTCGCCATGCAATCCCATACACGGGTACTATCATATATCTGTAACAATTGTATGGCGGGCGTACCCCCCCACATATATATTATGATATTATATTAACTGTGTGTAACAAGCTTAACGTTAAAGGTACAAATCTTAACAGAATAAAACTGTATCCATATATATATGAGAATAATTTAAATCTGGGAAATAGGACAATAATGTCAAACGTCAATCAAGATTAAAGTATGTGCACAAGAATGTTTGGCTGTTCAATATTTTACGTAAACTTTTTAAAATTCATCCTTATATATTTCACATTGAATTAAATAATTCCCCTTTTTCGTGTTTACCTTCCTTGTTCATAACACGTTTAATTAAAAAAAAACTTCATAGTGATTTTCTATTATAAATTCAGAAAAAAAATAATTAAATGAGCTGATTTTTTTGTAAAATATTTGGATTAAGTAAAACAGTTGACGTTGAACATTATGATGATCAACAAGATTAATAAAGGAAACAAATATAATTATGATATGCAATATTTTTATCAAAGAAATCAATCACTTTGTGACTTGAAATTATAATTAAAATTTTAAAAATCTTTGTTTTAAGCCACTTTATTACATTTATGCACTGTCGACCGTTCACATATAAACTTTATATGTGCACATACCTGGAGTCAACCTTCTCCAGGAGTGTGCACATATATGTGCTTAACCGAAACCGGTCGACAATGTATAAACATAATAAAGTGACTTAAAACAAAACAAAAAAATCATTTAAATTAAATTGGGATATCAATGGTACGCCTTGTTATTCTCCTCTGCCATTCGTGCAGAATTCTTCGTTTTTTTAAAACCGATTTTTGGCTATTTAATATATTTTTCTTTCGCACCCACAAATAATCAATAATGTCCTGTCTTTCCGGTTTATAAAAAAATGGTTCGATTTTCTGGATTGAAATTTTCAAAAAAACGCCATGGCTTCAAAAATACGTACAAAAAAATCACACAATGTTTTCGAATTTTTGCTTGAACCAACGTTTTTTTTAATGTGATGCAAGTGGCCTATTACTATTACGCGTGACAGCTGTTTCGCCTTCCTAAGGCATTATCAGACTCTTTGATAATGACGTGATAATGCCTTCGGTAATGCTAATGACCTTTGATAATGACAGTTTGATAATGCCTTCGGTAATGATAATGACCTTTGATAATGACAGTTTGATAATGCCTTCGGTAATGATAATGACCTCTGATAATAATGACAGTTTGATAATGTCTTCCGTAACGATAATGACCTTTGATAATTACAGTTTGATAATGCCTTCGTAAGGCGAAACAGCTGTCACGCGTAATAATAATTACCTAGCAGAAGTTTTTTTTAATAAATAAACCGTCAATAATAATATTTATTATTAAATTTTAAAAACTTTAAATAAAAATGGAGTTTTACAAATTACACCTTGATCACAATAAACAATATAATATGTAATTTGTGATAATACACGTAATTCTTATACTCGTATTACCTTTAAAAAACTGCTTTTAATATCGAATTCAAAT
Organism: Halesus radiatus; assembly: GCA_022606495.2. Lineage (NCBI taxonomy): Eukaryota > Metazoa > Arthropoda > Insecta > Trichoptera > Limnephilidae > Halesus > Halesus radiatus. Next base: position 23,194 of record JAHDVE020007931.1, on the reverse strand, counting down.
CCACGCAACATGCTGTTGTACCCAGGTAGGATTGTAAATGACTCGTGAATGTCACAAACTTCGGATGTTTATGTAACATCTTATAAGATAGGTGGATACCTATATAGTATTTATTTTCAAATTTTCTTCACACAAACTTGTAAACTTCACGTCTGTTGTTTTTTTGTCTAATGTCACAAGTATGCTAAGAACATAATAAAAAAAAATTACATTTTCATTCAAATTTGTAAAGTTCTAAGCCACAAAACTAGTTACTTATAGGTGGTTAAAGAAAATTAAAAAAATAATAACCTCATGGTCTATCCCCTAATCTAATGAGCTACGGTTACCCCAATTCATTACAATTCTTACAAAACGAAGTATGATACCGATAAAAATGACGGGGCGCATTGGGATAGCCGTAGCTCGGTGAATTAGAGCGCAAGGTCCCTGATAGACTATGAGGTCCTAGGTTCGAGTCCAAGCTGCTACCGTAACCTTTTTATTTTCTGTATTTTTTCGTGCTCATGTTTCAATTTGAGAGTTATTAATAATATCATCAATGATTAAGTATATACGAGTATTACAATGAGGTTAATAAGCTTCAATTCCAAAAAATGAATATTAATCCTAAACTTGTAGAAAAAGTCAACAGACGTCCCATGAAAATAAATATTGGATAGGTATACCCGAGACACTATCTAAAGATTAAAAATAAATTCAGGTAGAATCTTGTAGTCATCATAAAAAAGTAATAACCAAAAATATATGGGAATTAATAGAGGGTGATATTGACAGTTCTTAGTTCTTAGAAATTGAAGTATGATACCGATAAAAATGACGGGACGGATTGGAGTAGCCGTAGCTCGGCCAATTAGAGCGCAATGTCCGTAATAGACCATGAGGTCCTGGGTTCGATTTTCAGCTGGTACCGTTACCTTTTCCTTTTCTGTGTCTTTTCGGTTTCATGTCTCATTTTTAGAGTTAGATTCTGCCAAGAAATTAAATATTAAAAAAAAAATATATAGTTTATTTCTGCATTTTTTAGAAGTTGAGCTTTGTGTCTATGTATTTAATGTCTTCCACCTGTTTTATGATTACAAACCTTTATATATATATACGAGTATATAGATGGCACGGTTGTGTCGAAACCGGTAGCGAATTTATTAATCCAAAAATACCAAAAGTACGTGGTAAATTAAAACTTCCAAACAAAATGTCTAGAAATTGCTATATAGTGAATGCCGAAAAAATACAAGAAAGAGTATATAGATATATGATATTACATAATATGGAAAATAAGATTGATCCAAGCACTGTATCTTGAGGGATTCCAAAATCTGACATTTCTCGATGATTGATTTTTACGACTTATGGGTGATGTTTTCATTGGGTAATCTATTAAATCGCGTTGTTTTTATACCAAAACCATTTTTTTCAGTTTTTCGTATAATATTCGCAGAATAGAAGCGAAAATGCGAGATATACCAAATCCTTTACTTTTAAAACCCTCGATGACCTCATTGACAGTTCCAATATTTTCTCGTAGAGAGGGAATTGGAGGGATCAGGTAGAACGTAATAATGTGTTAATAGCGCACGTGCTGTATAAATAAGTATTCAGAAACAATGCAATGTTTCAGAATTTACAACTGTCATCGCATTACGCACGCAAGAGGCACGGCATTTCTCATAATGGGCCCTGTTCACATTGGTAGTCAAAGATCCGACTTTTGTAGTAGAGTAGTTAATTAAATTTCTCTGTTTAAATGAAGCGTTCTTCAGCGGGTTTCTATTTTCCTTCAGCTATCGGCCGGCACGCGCCCCAAGGGTATTGGCAGTGACTTCGTGGTCACGGCGTGATATTAACACATTATCAGTGACCCCTTCAAACTGTGCACTGGTACCTCATGACAACTGGACGCCGCCTTATCGCATGGGAAATGGTCGAAGAGGTGATGTAGACCAATCGTGTTAGGATTTATGAGACAGAAAGGTCAATAGGTTACCCACATAAAACAGCAAATCCGAAATACGTACGTATGTTGTACCGGCTGTCCACGTACAAAGTTTATGTGTAGATATAAATGACATATTTTGCCACAGTTAGACACAAAATAATAATATTACTTGTTGATTTTTAGGTACGTATTGGGTTTACGTCAAGTCCTACCGTAAACTGTAAATGCTAGTGCACGTTGCAAAAACATTTTTCAATGTAAAGGGAATTTCATTGCCGCTGATAGTGCTTTTGAAAACAAAGTTTCCCCAATTATAAGCAATTAAGGAACGCCAGTGAAAAATATTACTGCTTCACAATATATATTTACCTGTATATATGTATATATAAGAATACACACATTCCACGGTTTCTAATAACCTGTAATAATTCATATAGAACAGTGATACACAACCTTTTGAGCCTGGAGGGTCAATTTATCCATTGTCAATATGCTCGCGGGCTGCAGAGGCTAGGGTACTTACAACATGACATGGTTAACTTTGCAGTCATTGACGTCGATAGTGCAGATTTATTTTTATGTGAATACCGTACAAACGTCCCAACTGTAGGAATCCAGTATATAGGTACATTACATACCTATTGTAAAACAAAAATTTGACAAAATACATTAAAGATGTTATTAAAAATATATAATTTTGTTGTAAGTCAGGGTTATTAAATAAAATTTGGTTGGGAAACCTATCGTATTTTGTAAAACGGTAACCATTGAGCAAAACACATAAAAAAGCGCCGCAGGCGAACAAAATTCCACATCCAAGGTCGAACTAATGAATGCTGTCGATTTTTATTAATCTGAAATTTTGGCCAGCCTCGCTAATGGAATATTTATTTCCAATGTCTATAAATCCAAGTCATACAGCGTGTGTTTCCCATGCGTTCTTCAAGATATTTTAATTATTTCAATTTACGATGAAGTAAATCGGCCAGCTTCCAAATGTTTTCATGTGGGGAGTTCATGCAAGCTGGTTGACATTACAAAAATTGATTCCCAGACTGGCTTGTGGCTTGTCTCTTTTATTTACAAAGTATTAAAAATAATTATTTTACTATCATTTTATCTTTATGGCGCGTGTGTATGCGGTGACCGCCAAACATGAGGTATGGACGTGTTCTTATCTGGTTGCTCCATAAACATTACAATATTTTACTTTTTGTCCTTCGAAGGTGAAATTAATAAATCTATGAGTACTAATTTATGTAACAGCTAACCAATAGATAAAATGAAGAACTAGACAAAATAAGGTTAACGTAGGTTAGTGCAGCTTGACAGGAATAAGTTTGCAGACGCCCAGAGGGCTAAGCCTGTATCTTTTGCGTTAGCTAACGCAAGTTAAATTGGCTACAACAACTAATTTTGACAGTTTGGTAGTCCGTATCGCGCTAACATGTTAAGTTTGCGTTTAGGTTAAGAGACGACGTTGCGTTTATGAAAACTGTCAAAATGTGTTGTTTATGGCTAATTTAACTTGCGTTAGCCAACGTAAAAGGTACAGATTTGGTCCCGAAAAGAGGAACTAAAGACACCATATTTATTTGTTATTCGGTTCTCAAAATACTTTCAATTGGGGTTCTTCAAATTAACAAAATTGTTTTATTTATTCACTACAACTGATGTGTACCCGGTCTTGCTCGGGATTTTTTTTTCAATAAAGTAATGAAGTTGTGAATTCTTCCTTGTCGTTTGGGTGTCATAATTGATTTGACTTACCTTGTGAAGACTATTACTATCTCTAAACAAGGAAACGTTATTTTAAACATTTATTTTTTCTAAATACATTTAAATAATACAATTCTTAAGTAGGTACCTACTTATGTATTCTACCCAAACAAACCTTCTTTTGAATATGTAATCTGTGGCTAACCAGAGTGGTATATCTATGGGCTAACCTCAATACAACGTGGCGGGTTCAATGTTTTTCATAGTAATTTTAAAACCTTATGGCAACAGTTTTACTCATTGGATTTCATTGAAACTACTCTCTAAACCTTCCCGGCACCATCAAGAACAAACTGTGCTATTTTAAGCGAAACCGGTCTAGTAATTCTCGAGAAAATCGAGGACCTACAGACAAACATACAAACATTTATTATTATATGCGGAGATTGTTAATTTTTACCACTCTTCCACGGTACTCATCATTTTACAAAGTTACTTCGACCACAAAACTTGTAACCTTAGATCCTCAGATGTCATCACAATTCTTGATAGACACGTGCTAAGTAAATAAACATACGAAAGAAAACAATAAAAAAAGCAATAACATAAATAATTATTAAATGAATGTGGTCAGTGAAGGGTACAAATAAAGGTATTCGTGTTCGATTATGTGGCCTTTTAAAAATTATGTGCATTATTTATTTACTCAGTACAGAAAACATATTGCTAAATTTCAAGATTTTTGACAGTAATTTTTGTAGAAGATATGATGTACATATGATTTTAAGAGCGGTGCCATGCAGTAGTTCTCAATGACAAATGTCATTGGTAGTTCTAAGTTATTTTGATATGCAACTGAAATTACCGCTTAAAGTGCCTTCCAAACGAGCGGGTGGCCCGGTAGTGTGGCCGACGGAAAAAATATATCAACCGAGTTTTTAATTTTGACTTTGCAATAATGGCAATACTCCTCGTCTCCGCTGAGCGAAGCGGTTTTGAAATTTGAAATTACGCTCTGGAAATTGCTTAACGATAAATAAAGGGCGATTTCCAAAGCGAAATTTCAAATTGCATGACCACTTCGCTTAGCGGAGACAAGGGGTATTGCCATTATTGCCAAGTCAAAAAATAAAAACTCGGTTAATATATTTTCTTCTGTCGACCACACTACTGGGCCACCCGCTCGTCTGGAAGAGCAATGCATTACCTATGAAAATTTTAGGGCGACAAGATAATTCAACAGACGTACGAATAGGCATAATTTTTAAAAGCGATATAAAGACATTAAAAGTACGAAAAAACCCAATCCTAATCTAACCTAACCCAATAAATTTTTTAAATGATTTTTTTATATAATTTATTCTAAAAAAAGAGATCATTATCACTTGCTGATTAATATGTGTTGAATTATCATAAAATCAAATTTTAGAGGTGCGGAAATCGGTAGGTATTGTAAATTTGCAAATACTTATTAAAGATTGATTTCCATGACGATATCTGTGAAAATCTTGTAAGTAATGCGATATCCACACCGCATTGCTTTTATTTAAATATCAATTATTTTTCTTAGAATTCGTCGTTAATTACGCAATGTTGTAGTCCGAGAGACGTCATTAAGAAAATGTGCTAGTGATGCTAATAATAATACTAAACAAATACGAACTGGCATTGCAGCATGACCTCAGGTCAATTGCGCATTAATGCCTTTTTGTTATTGAATAATGAGAAAATAAACAAACAAAGAATACCCAACATTACTTTAATATTTGTTTTACTTGATTTTCAATGAATATCTGCAAAATACTTGCAGGGTTGCCAGCAAACTACAGCATTCCCAGTACCGACCTAAACTATCAACCTTTTTTGTAATAAGACACTTATCTAATGCATTTTATTTGAATTAGGAAGGATTTCTAAGGCATTTAGTATTCTGTTCAACGTTTTAATTGTACTCGTATTTTAAAACTGCGAAAGTAGTTTTCTGAAAAGAAAAACTAGATTTATTTATAAAAAATCTATTCACACTATTTGAGTCGGCTGAAAAGAAGCTCATAAGCGTTTTTCTAATGTCCTACTTTATTCTCTCAGGCATAATACTTATCATTGTAAATAATCGTGGGTGAACACACGTACGACATCTGTTGCCATTTTAATAAAATCTTATCAATATTATCGACTACGATAATACTCTTGCAATAATTATTCAATGGCATCAAGTTTTTTTAGTCGAAACAGAGGCGTAGCTAGGGTGATTCGGGGGGGGGGGAGGCATAACCTGGGCGCCAGTGCCAGACTAGGGCGGGAGTGGGGAAAGGGGGAGATAAAAGATATTGCGGTTAAATATATTTTTGGAAATTGACAAAAACCGACAGCATTTTTAGTTTTACTGAGGAAAAGTTGCAAAATTTTCGCCCGTGACGAATTATTCTGTTCAACTTCGCAACTCGCAACATACAATTAATTTGGTATTTCGTCCCCTGGGGCCAAATATCCTAGCTACGCCTCTGCATTAGAAGTATTGTTGATTGAGACTGATTATTAATTGGATTATTGACTTCTCACTTGAATCCTACAAGAATTCCATGGGATTCTCAGAGTGAAAGCAAATTCACTATTACAATGTTTAACAAAAAGAAATGTAAGTATTTTTTAGAAAAAAAAAAAATGTATCAGCAATGGCCTTATGTCAACCAGTGGCGTGCATTGCTTTATGGCCAAAAGTAGAATCTTGTAGATTTTCGAGTTCGTGTATGAGTAATTGTGAAGGAATATTTCAAAATGGCATTTCGCATTTAATTTTTTTTCTATTATTTAATATCTCTTTATGGTTCGTTGTTTTTCCCTAAATTAGGCACAACTTTTCAATCTTTATGGATTGCACGCCACTGATGTCAAAAGAGTCTAAAATGATAGAAATTCCGATTGATTAATAGAAGCTTTTGTAAAGAAAAGAAGAGTTAAAAAAAACTGTTAAAAAATCATCTTACCATTTTTTAAGGCTTAATTATGTAGGAACACAAATTGTAATTTTTTTCCTGTCCTTGGCCACAACACGAAAAGCTTTTCCACCTTCGGTTAGATTAGTTCATCATCGAAATTTATTTATCAGTGAAATGTTAGACACTGCTCATACGCAAGCCGAAAACTATGTAAGTAAACAATTTTCCTTCAAAGAGTAATGTAGGTATTTGTGTTAAATGAAAGATTGCCATTTATGTTTCTTATCTGGCGTGATATTGAATTAACCTCCTGACGTTTGACTCCAAGCATGCACTCTTGATCTAATGCAACACTGATCGTAGCGTAGCAATTAATTGATTCAGAATGTAGCAACAAAAAAATGCCAACTGAGAGAAATGTGCCAAAATGCTGAAATATATAGAGAAAAAAGGAGAATTCAACAAAACTTTGCAGAGAGAAGAAACAAGAAAATGTAAGGAAACCGTAAGCGATGGAATGCCAGAGAGACTGCAATGAATTGAGAAAATTTTATAAAACCTTCTGGAACCTAACAAAATCCTATTAACCCAGACTGAATGCTTGTAGAGATAGATGGTGGTGGAAATATGCAGACAGAAAAGAAGGACATTATGGAAAGATAGAAGAATTATTTCAGAACACTTTTAAACCATACTGATAGGGAACGTGAGAAACAGGAGGAAATGGAGTTCATAGAGGAGTTAATAGAAGAGTTGAAGTAAAGTGAGCATTGAGAGGACTGAAAAATAATAAAACATCAGGAACAGATAATACATTTTTATTTTTTTAAATTTATTTATTACAAAGAATTACATAATTATAATATAATACACGTACATGATTTTTTTGCTTCCTATTGATCTACTCTTATTTAAGGAGTATTTACATAGTAGTTAAATTGTTTTCTTGTTTAATATGTTGCATATGTTATAGAAGACATAGATAAGTTTTCTTATTCATTCTAAAGTGAGGTTGGTAAGGTCCCATTTAACATTTTCATCTATTATGATTCCAACATATTTTTAGTTTTTGTTTAGCACAGTCCGTATTACATGCAATATAATTTTTTAGAGTGTGTTACGTAACGAATGGGAGATTCTAGTCTTTGAAGGAATAATACTTCTTGCTTCTGGTTTACTTCTCGCCACTCGATTGCAAAACGTTACGTTTCAACCAACAACAGCACGTCTCGCAATCACATGACCTTTTTCAACCAATCCGGTAAGTTTCCGCCGGCCATCATTGTTTTTCAACCAATGAGACAAGCGTACGCACTTAATTTCCGGCCGCGTGGAACGGCGCGGGCTCGCGAAGCGAGCGGCCCGCCATTCTCTTCATGCATTCCGATTCCCGACACAGAACTATCAGCTGCGTGTGTGCCTCGAGCGCGTAGCCACTTACTATTGCATCATTTCTTAATCTAGACACGGGGTTGTCAAGCACGTTCTGGTGCCTTGGGCACCGAACGCACGCCATTGGATTTTCTAATCCAGATGTGGAATTACCTCTGTTTCCCTATAATTGTTAAAATCAGTGTGGGAATGTATAATCTACCTGTGAACTGTGGACACTGGTCGCATGGACTCCGGTCTGCCGTTGGGGTCGCCCGATTGCCAGCTACTCATGAAAGCCGCTACTAAAACTTCCCTTCTTATTATGTGCTGAATATTTGTGCTTTTTCCAATAACATGTCCGGTTGGAGAACCTTCAGAGAGAGAGATTGTCAAGAACAGATTAGGTACCACCCTTTGTGGTGAAACCCGTATATAACTTACCTGTCCATGTTTTGTTATAAATAAATCCTGAGTTGAAAGCACACAATTCTCTTCAATTAAGTAGCTAGATACCCACTCCGATTCTAAGGCTGCGGCCGACCCATTGACTTTGAGATGAGAAACGCTATGTTTTACCAGCTGAGCTATGCCGCATTGGAGTCACGGTCTAGTCCTGAATCTGGTCTCAGGGTGAGTTTGCACTGCCTTCTTTTCACTAACCCTCTTCTCCCCCCTTTTCCTCATACTGACGCCACAATCCTAACTCTGGTAACCAACGTGGATGTCGTTGAGTCCCTCTTTTCCACCCCATCCTAACACTGTCGCCCCCCATCCTAACACAGTACACCCAACTTGAGGCTTTTCCCCCCCATCCTAACAAGTGAATGATTATGTTATTTAAATTTGTTGGTACTTCCTCTTGTAGAGAAAGGGAATAAATATTTTTTTTTGTGTTGAGCGATAATAGGTTGTCATCGAACCATTTTTTGATAATCTTTATGTCGTGATTGGCTGCAATGGTAATCTCGCTCCATGTGTTTTTATAATATAACAGGCGAACTTATCAAAACCGGTGGACCAGCTCTATAAACATCTCAAAAAATGAAATACTGCCTGAGGAATGGAAAACGAGAATAATTGTACCCATTCTGAAAAAGGGAAACAAGATCGAGTGTGAGAACTATAGAGAAATAACAATTCTTCTCCTCTATACTCTATAGCAGTCTTCTGATCTATAGTGAAGACATTGTAGGTGAATATCAATGCGGATTCACCATTGACCACATTCATTTCATGAGGCTGATAATGGAAAAGGCCTATGAAAATAATATGATTCTCCACCACCTGCTCATTGACTTCAAACAAGCTTTCGATACTGTAAATAGAGAAAATATGCTCCACTATCTAAAAATACTGGTTATCCCTTTAAAACTAGTCAGATTAATAACAGACATCACACTATCGGAATCTAAAGTGGTCAGAAATGTACAAAACCAGTTATCAGACAGCATCGAAATCGAGTCCGGAGTATGACAAGATGCGCTCCGTACCATGATTTTCAATCTGGTGTTGGAGACAACTGCACATAAAGTAAATATAATGGGCTGTATAAAATAATATTAATAAATGGTGAAATTTTCTGAGCGCAATTTAGTGACTAATATCACTTCAAGGGTTCAAATCTTATTAAAGTTTGTAATTCCTTTTAAATAGATACGTTTTTAGACTTTTTAAAGGTTTCGATATTGCTTTCTCGCCTCAAACCAAATTTAAGGTCATTCCAAGAATGTGAACCCAGTACATTGAAAGCTCTGTCCCCAAATTTAGTAGCATTCATACGGGAGGGTTCAATCAATCTGTTTGACACATCAGACTTGGCCGATCTGAGTGTGAGTTGCCTCTGAGTGACTCATATAATTCACACCCCTACACCTACATCCCAAACGCATAACTTTTATTGACTCCACTGCTTTCATAGTACGTGCAGTTTGTTCATAGCTCTGCGACAGTCGACACTTTCATGCCATATTCCATTTGTTTTTATTATATATGTATATAATGAATTATTTTTTTTAAGTAACTTCACACTCTTTGTGGATGTGTGGAGGGTCTTTTTAAGGATAGGAAGGAGAAGAATTTCTGAGATGGAAAAGGGTATTTAAAAAAATAATATAAAATTTTGAGATTTACGAATTCTTGTCCACAGACAACTAGTAAATGTTGCCATTACGCCGTGAAATCTTTCAGTATTTTTTTAAGGGAAACCTTTAACACATATCAAATGTAAACCCCACGGAAAAGCCCCCCGAGGTGATTTTCCCATGAAAATGACGCTATAGAAGTAATCCAATCATTTATTATTGATATATTTAAATTATTATTATTTAAATTATCCTGAAATGTAAAAAGTGTCTTAAGTTTTCTTTTAATTGAATTCATTAACCACTGTAAAAAAATAAAAATAAAATGCATGTTTTATTTTATTTTCGTAAAGCTCAGGCACAAATATTAAAATGTTTTACGGTCATATTCTAAAAAAAACTTAATTTGGCACAATGAACAACATGACAATATCCGAAAAAGGTTTCGGAAGTAGGAGATTTTGCACTTACATTTTTTCAGGTCTGATACTTTATTTTTTTCTAGGTTTATAAAAAAAACTCAATCAAAAACGCATGATTTTGCATTACTTCACATTGCATGGCCTTAAGTGGGAACTTCCACTGCATATCAATAATGTATTATTGAATAATAGATATTAAAAAAAAAACTTCTACTGAAAGATACATTAAAATAAGAAAAAAACCCCTATACGTATAAACAAAAATTTATTACTTTGTATTATAAAATGTATAAAATACTGAAACAAGAAATACATATACATATACCTACTCGTATGTGCATAAATCTTTCTAATTGAAACGTCTTTCTTAACAGAATAATCAAATACAAATAATTAAATAACAAAAACCAACTAGACTGGAAATTTTCCATATTACATAGTTAATTTTGTAACACAAATACAAACATGAGTCATAGGCTAAAAGTCTTTAATACAAAACACAATTTTATAGTTCAAATATGTGAAATTAAGGGGGCAGTCTTCACATAAAACCCTGTTTAACACTTTCACAGTTCAAATTAACGACAAAAATTCCTTTATTATGTTCAGTGATTAAATTTGACTGGTCATGTTCTACTAGTCATCTATTGTTCTTTTTTCTCTACCTGTCCAAATTCATTACCCCGAGAGTAGATATTGAAAACTTTAAAATAAAATTATAAAACTGGAAAAAGTTACAAATAGATTTGTTAAATAGATCAGGCAGCGTGCAGTGCAGACACGTACAGTGGCAGACACGGCACAGAAGGGAATATTCACATTATACTTTACCATACAACAAGTTATCTCCTTTTCATTTAGACAGCAATACATATTTCCGTTGCTAGAAATGCTTTGATTAATACATAATGTTATAATCAACTAAACAAAACCCGATAAACATAACTTAACCTGTTCAGCGCTAAATGCACCATATGATGCGTGAATAACCAATGGCTCATATGGTGCACGAATAATCTGCATAATCAGCGCTTAATATATATAACATGTATCTATTTGTGTAAATGTTTTAATAGATAAGTTATGACTATAAAAAAGAGTGTCACATAGTCTTTTATTGTATATATGTACATATATTATGTAGATAGTGAATGCGATGAAAAGGTAAAAAAAAATAAGTTGGTGTCGTGAATTAACAATGATAACTTAATAAAATCTATTTATCCAGAAACATCTATCACAATTTTGCCTCTGAGATGTCCATTTTGTAGCCTTGTGTATGCTTCTGGAGTTTCATTGAATTTGTAGATTTGTTGGACAATAGGTCGAATCTGCAAGCAAACATGTGTGATTAAAAATAATAACAAAAACAATCAAGATAAAATATACATGTACAAAAGTAGATTCATATCCACATAATGCAAAATTGAGAATGAGGGGAAGTTCAGATATGACACATATAATGATGTGATATTTCATTTATGTATTTAATTAAAAAACTGGACATGGGGGGAACTTTAGTCATGACACATACTTATTTTATTTATGGAACAATCACAGATTGTTAAGATACAAACATAATGCATACATCATACGGTGATGGATTATCAGCAAAGATAATATGATGTAGTTCAGAGTGAAATTATTTTGTGATAACTAAACAAAATAAATTCTTTGTGCGTACATGCAAATATGGTAGAAATATGACAGTACCTCCAGCTCCTGATATTTACCATATATTGAGATGATAATATGCTACACCAGCACCCCTAGCGGCGTGAGTTGGCAGAATTGGGTTTTTCCATACATTTTAATAGATTTTCTGTGAGTTATATTCTTAATAAATTATATAAATCGAAAATTCAAAAAATAAATATTAGGAAACCTACATTATGATTTTACTGCTTTTTTTTCATGAATATAAACTTGTTTTTTTTTTAAAGAGGCTATTATGATTGTATTAACAGTTAAAGCCTCGGTGTTCACGCACTGTCTAAATTGTTTAGAAAGAGAATAAAATATTTATTATAACGGCAATACATTTTGAAAGCTCTATAGCTCGGGCCACTAAAGGCGCTAGTGTAGCGTGTTGCCAGTATTTTGACATCTATGATATTTGATTACAAGCGTAGCTTTGTCAAAATACAAGACCGAGCACGACTAGCGAGTGGCGAGGCTTATGACTATTAGTACAAATCTAATTGCCTCTTTAACATTTTTTCATTTATAACCAAAAAAGGAGGAAAATCATATGTAGGTCACCTAATATTTATTTTTAAAATTTTCGATTTCTATAATTTATTAAGAATATATTTCACAGAAAATCTATTAAAATGTATGAAAAAAAAACAATTTGTACATGGGCCGCTAGAGGGCGGTGTAGCACGTTGCCATCAAATCTCAGGAGCTGGAGGTATTGTCATTTTAGAGTATTTGGTACATGTGTGAGAATTTCGAAATTAGAACCATGTGTCGTGTAAATGATTAAATTATAAAAATAACCTTAAATAAGACTATTTCATTCTATGTGGAAACAAAACTTCTCAGTTTTCATCTTGTAAGTTGCATTCTGTCATTTATCATAGGTAACAACTATGTAGAAATATAATTAAAATAGATATATTACATTTATTCTGTTATGTTATTACATATACACATAATGAAAAATTGAAATATGTAAAACAAGAAGAGAACAGGTTAGGCATTATCATTATTAGTTAGGTTAGGTTATGCATACCTTTTTAGCTGTAACTAACTTATAAATGTGATCTATTCCTTCACCGGTCGGAACGAAATAGGCCCATTTGACGGCTCTCCCTTTCTTCAGGGCCTCGATATTGGGGCACAGGATGTCGGTGGCGCTAGTGATGACCCCCCGGAAGAGTCCCAGCTTGTCCAGGTTCTTCAGCATGGGAGTTGTGAACGTTACGTACGTTCTAAACTCCCAGGGTTTCTTTGTTGCGCAATCGGTGCCCAGACCGGCGCAATCCAGTATTAAATCATACCTGCAAGTAAAAAGTAATACAAATGTATTAATACAAAATTTTCATGTTTCCTACGTAAATGACTTTATCGGCAAACCTATTACGAAGCTGCATCTACCTTAGATATATTTAGGTGCATATATATACAGTTCTGCCATTATCTCTAGGCGCATGCACATACGAGAGTGAGTGTAGGAAATATAACCAGCAATACTTTTTATACCTATACAATTCTGCATTGCACTATAACATTTTTTACTATTTTTCTTACTTGTTTTACGTACTACATACATTTTACTTTCATTAATATATTTTATTATTTGCCTTGATTTTTTGTTTCACTTTTGCCCTTATTTTGTGCCAGCCATAAAATGGAGTGTTACGCGGCATGTTTTGCAAAATGATGTTTTCGTAAATTGTAATGTCTCACTAGATAATGTGTTTATGAATTTATCAAAATTGTATGTATATAGCATAAGCAGTTTCCCATAATAGCTACTTTTATTCTGAGATATGATTATTTTTTCCATCATTTTATATAAAAAAGTTAAATAAAGAAATTCAAAGATATTTGTTTTTCACAAAGCTAAATAAGTGTCCTTCGCAATTGTATCGAACGTAACGGCGCATTTCATCATATGACCAAGATAATGCCACTTTACGCCGTATTTACGTGCCATCCCTTCCATGCCGCTCGCTAGACTGACAGAGGCGAGGCACGAGACGCAGCATTTACGTCGTATCCCCCCTCCGCCATCTAAGGGACAAGACGGAACGTGATTGGTCAAACCCATCAAATGCTCGAGGGGATTTGCAAAATGCCCAGGCAAAAATGCAAACTACCCAAAAATTTGATTAAGGAAGTCCCGCTATATTCATCACAAACAAACATATATATATTAAACAGTGGGACTCTCGTTAATATTTCTGATTATAAATTAGGTATACAAATGTTAGTATTAAGTAGTTGTAAGAATTCTCCCGAACACTGTCTAGGTTGGGACCCTCAGAATAAAATTGTATGTTAATCCTAATAAAAATGGTGGGAAGAAGGGAGTTAAATAAGTGGAATCGATTGAGAGATTTCTGTTGCTTGCATAATTTTAGATATTGGTAAATTAAACACATAAGAACCCAAAACGCTATACAAAGAGGTACTTCGATAACATGGGGCGGATCGAGCGTTCATCCACAAAAAATGCACACGGTTCTACCGCGTCCTATGAATACTCCGCAATAGACAACCGCTGGTCACTCTCACTCAGTCACATCACTCGAACACGCAACAAGATCACTCTGCCCTACTAGCCTCTTCTTCCCACCTGGACATCTCTAAACTGCCTTTGATTTTGCAAATCCTTCACACAACGCCTCTTCTACACTTTGGATAATTCTGGACCGAGTCTTACATACTTAGCAGCCCGCAGACTGGAAGATCCACCCCTATTTACAGTCAATATAGACGACAAATGGTCCGATATAACAATGAAAACAAAATAATATGATGTTTTCCCTAAATAAATATGTATAGTAATATAACATAGAAAATTGGATTTTTTTTGTTGATCCCTCCTTCTACATTGGTTACACACTTTTCACAGATAAAATAAATATGTTTGCACGTGACAAAACGACAAGATACAATAACTTTAAGATATATTATTTCCTTGCCAAGCGAATAAATATATTTCAGTACGCTAGGAGCATTTTTTAAGCTTCAAAATACAATAAAATCAAGTTGAGTCAGGTGCGTTAAGAGAATGCCGCTTCAGCATCACTGGCACATGACGGGTACAAATGTCAGTGTGCCACTCCGGCATCGCCGGCACACCAAGTGGTTAAAATAAACAAAATATTTTAAAGGAGCAAACTTAGAATTCGGTATTCTTTGGTCAATATTAGTTAGACCTTTATTAAAATCTACTTAATTTTTCATGCCAATAACATCTTAAAAATTTTATCAATAACATCTCGGTTTTTGAAGAACTGAAACAACATTTGTCTATCATGTTCAATGACATAGATTATTTATAACACTTGTATGTACAAATTATTGTTATTGAGAAACTGCTGAGCAGACTGACAGAGGTTGCACTGAAATTTCCCCGTTGAAAAGGTTATAGGGCATGTTATTTGATGAAATTTTAAAGTAAATCATATCCACTAATATGTAAGATCACGTAGTATCTATAAACTGTGTTCTCACCTTCCATTATCGCAAAGTTTTTGTTCGAAATCTGGATCTGTGTAATCTAAAACTAGGTCAGCTCCAAGTCCTTCCACCAAGGGAACTGCATCACTGGCACAGGTAGCGGTCACCTGAATGTGGTAAAATTAGAGGGTTAAATCAGTAGGGAAATGGGGTCTAGAGAAAGGTTTGCAAAAGAAAGTATATAGTGGAAATGAATAATATGCACATTCATAGTAGGATACCCAAATGAAAAGATAAATAATAATTTAATTACAAGCAGGCCAAAAAAAAAAGAAAATGCATATGCATTATGAAATACTATAATTTGAAGTGCAATAATAATAAATTGAAATATGTAGTTACTCATCACTTAGAATAACAATAAATTGAAATCGTTACTTATTGCTAAGAATAACAATAAATGAAATGGTTACTCATTGCTAAGAATAATAATAATTATATAAAAAGTAGGCCAAAAATAAAACAAAATTAATTATGTATTATGAAATATTACAATTTGAAGTGCAATAATAATAAGTTGAAATAGTTACTCATTGTTAAAAATAATGTGTCAAATTTGCAACCGAAAATAATAGTTAATAATATTGATAAGATTACCTGTTGAAGTGCCATTTGATAAGGAGAATTATTGATTTAAATAAGTTTGTTTGATATGGGTACTTATACATATTATGTATGTATGTACATACATTAAAACCCGCATAAAACGTTACCACATAAAAAGATTTCATGCAAAATATTTTGTAGATATTTTCGGTCCTTTGTAAAACATTGAGACATCTCCGTAATATGTATTTATTAACAACCTTATTCT
This sequence comes from Halesus radiatus, assembly GCA_022606495.2. Classification (NCBI taxonomy): domain Eukaryota; kingdom Metazoa; phylum Arthropoda; class Insecta; order Trichoptera; family Limnephilidae; genus Halesus; species Halesus radiatus. The sequence goes on along the minus strand of JAHDVE020007931.1, from coordinate 6,710 downwards.
TCAGTTGTTGGCCATTCCTGAGGTTCGTGACCCCCACTCCAATTGCCCTGGTGAATCAGACACCGACGTTTCGGACACCCGAGATACTTGATCAGTCCAACGCATCGGCGACTTCCTCTGCTTTACCTGTTCACGTTCTCAGTTCGGCGAGAGAATTATCTTAGAATATGTTGTAGGCAGACAGCTGAGAGCCTATTTTGGATGCCTAGCTCTTCCAGTACGGATTGATTGGTTCACCTGGCTGTCCATGGAATCCTGAGCATTCATATTAACCATGTAGGAAATAAATTTAGGAGGATGGACTCACCTTGGCAGATCCATAACGTAGCAGTTGCACAGCCGAGGTTCCAACTCCCCCGGAGGCCCCCATCACAAGAACTCGCAGGCCTGACATGTTTTCCATGTTCAGGTTGGCGCTCCACTTCAGGCCAGAGTAGGCGGTGAGACCTGCGTACAGCATGCTGGCTGCTTCGTGTGTATCCAAATTCTTTGGTTTTGGAGAAATCTGAATAAAAAGAAAACTATCTGAAGTTATTCAACGATTTCATGTAATTCTTGTTTAACACATTTAGATTTGGGATATTTTAAACTGTCTTTATTCAGAAATGACAAAAAAAGAGCTAAAATAGTTTAATGAAGTACTTTTTACATTCTGAACCCAGTAGGTGATACATAGCAGAGGTTGACAAACTCTAAATACCATAATATAAAAAACATCTAACCCCACCGATGTTAATTATAAGGTAATTAGCGAAAATAAATTAGAAATTAGAACACGGATAACCATAGAAAAATGTATTTACATATATTAGAGTAGCAGATTTATGGATAAAATCATGAATTGAATCATGCATTTTATGATTCATCCGTGGAGAGGCCCGTTAAAAAATAAGCTGATAAATATAATAAAATTGCAAGATTTTAATTCCCTATTTTCTATACATTGCAGTAATCAGGAATCATCATGTCATATAAGTGCCAGATTAGTGAAATTTTACCGCACTATTAAAATATGTGCATATCACTTTTCAGTATTACATACCATTTTTCTATCGACGATGACATATTCAGCGTGGCAGCCCTGTTGGTGGACCGGCACTACCCCCCAAACTGTGGCTCCTACGGGTATCTCGTTGCTACCACTCAAACCCTTGGACACCACGGTTCCGGAGAAATCCCGACCCAGCGTCAGGGGAAACTCCACATTGTCCATTTTGCGCATCAGGTTTAAGGCCGTTGATCCAAAGCCGCCTGGAATAAAGATAAAACATTATAATTATTAGATTAAGAATTTATTAAATACAAATATAACACACACTTTCTAAAAGTGATATATATATTCATTCATAGGAAAAAAAAACAGCCAGAAAACATAATATAATTAAGCTTTTTTTTTAATTAAAAAAAAAAAAATTTAAAAAAGCCCAGTCATCCAAAAACCAATGGTTACAAATAAAATCAAGATAAATAAAGAAAAAAAACAAATAAATTTATAAAAGAATAGCAATGGAAGGTTCACTTCTTAATTAATGTACAAATAAACATATAGTTTTCTTGACTCTTCACATCTGCTCTGATGATGTACACGCAACGCAAGCCAAAATGTTGGTTCATGAAGTAGTGGGAGGTGCAACACTGCAGCCAAAAAGTCAAATAGAGCAAGAAATATTTAAAATTATGTTAACTCAAAAGAGTTCCCCGGCAATAGTTTTCGACTAGGAACATCGTGAGGCGGTTAAATCAAGAGGGCGTAGAAAGAGATTTATTAAATGAGGCCCGGATAAAATGAAGGAGGAAAGACTAATGCTGGCAGCTCATTTTACTTGACAAGCCGTTTTAAAAAATGGGTTGGAGAAACGACTCATTGTCATGCTGCCGACATCAACTGTGTATGGGTGTTAATGAAGTTTAAATGAATTATATAAGGAATCTTCATACTTACTTATCATTTCGACATCAATGGGGTTCACCGATGAAGCGTGCACTTTGACGAGGACTTCATTTGGATTAGTAATGTAAGGGATTCTTGTTTGTTGTGATAGTTGAAGCTCCTCCAAATTTCCATAGGCATGTATTTGCCATGACAACATTTTATCTTGTTCCTTGTTCTTTTCACGAACGGCTTCGGAGAAAAGTCGCACATTGTTTTTAACACTTAAAAATTGCCTTGAACAAATCCTCGTTACAATTCCTGGAATCATATTGATTTGTAATAATTTCCGACTTCACAAAAAAATTAAGATATTTTATAATAAGTACGTTTTATTATATATATATTTTTTTTATCCTATAGCGATTTTTTGACAGCCACCACTGACAGCAATATCAAAATATACTATAATTTTCATAATATATACTTTCTATGGATAACAAAAGTTTGCCATATTTGAAAAATTCATTAAAAATTCGTCGCTGTCTGACTTCACCTCGTATATACAAACATTTTTTTTCAGGAGATGAAAGAGACTGTTTATTTTCCTTATGAACGCCGAGCTCCCGCGGTCTTATATATCCGTAGTGTGCTGTAGTGTTGGCAGTTATAACCAATAACCAACTAAATACCGGTTATTTGCGAAATACCCGCAGTTCCGCTAGCGGCCGCTCGGTTATTTGGTTATTTTGGTTATTTTGGTTATTTTGGTTATTTTGGTTATTTTGGTTATTTTGGTTATTTTGGTTATTTTGGTTATTTTGGTTATGGATATTTGACAAAAAGGGACAGCGCTATACGGGCTCCATGCGGCCTGTATACCTGTCTTTTTCTTTAGTGAGGCAAAACGAGACAGAGCTATATAGTTCGTATAGCGCTATTCCTTTCTGTGAGGTGAGAACTACCCGAAACCCAGAATACCCAGTAATACCCAATACCCATTGACAAAATCATAACCAAATAACCAATAACCAATTGATAACTGAAAACTTAGATAACTAGATAACTAGACAACTGTAGCCAGTCAGTAGGTCAGTACGCCAATAGTAACTAGCATTCACAGCGAACAGTTAACCCTCCAACGTTCGTAACTGTATTTATTTCTTTCGATAGATTTTTTTTTAAGTGTGTGGAAATTCTTTTAAAGGACTAAATAATATTTATCATAGTTTATTGTGGTGTTTAGAATAGTAAGTTAAGTAAGTGTTGTTTATTTGTGAAAATCGTGACTTTTTAAATAAGGCAGGCAGTATTTGGACCCATTTCGTAAAACATAATACCGGAAAAAATGCGCTGTGTAGATTATGAAAAACTTTTTTTAATTATAAAAGTTCTACATGAAAGTTAATCTTTTATCTAATTAATTAAATTGTAACGTTTAAATAATTCTACGAGGATTGCTGCTATGTGGCAAGATATAAAATTATAACAAAAAAATCATGCAAACATTATTTATTTATTTTGTACACAAAGGATTATTCTTACACTTTGTACCCTTCAGCTTCTCTGCTCGGTACTCGCCTCGGGTTCCCATCCCCAATACCCACTGTACTAACCGCAACTACGCCTAGCTGGCTACGGCTCGGTTATTCGGTTATTTGGTTATTTCAGTTATTTGGTTATTTTGGTTATGGTTATTCGGCAAAAGGGGACAGCGCTATATGAGTTCCATGCTGCATGTATATCTGTCTTTTTCTTTAGTAAGGCGAAACGAGACAGAGGTATATAGTTTGTATTGCGCTATCCCCTTTGTGAGGTGACAACTACCCAATACCCAGTTATACCCATTGACAAAACGATAGCCAAATAACTGAAATAATCAACTAATAACTATCCACCAGCCCTAGCCATTAGCCCAGTGGCCAGTATGAAGCGGCAATGTAAACACGCCCAAGTATTTGAGGGAGTAATTAGTATATACGGTACATTTTTTATACGAATCAACCATTCTATTTTGATCCTACCAAGGAATTTACAAAGTTATTGATAAAATTAATGACTTATTTACTAGTTTCACTTGGGAAATAACAAACACAAATATTCCATTTTTTTTGTTTTTTTATAACTTATTGAAGTTTGTAAACCTCATTGTAATATTTGAAAAAATTGAAGAAGATAATATTAACACATCCCAAATGAACCACGAAACCGAAAAAAACAACAGAAATTAAAAAGATTTCAGTCGCATCTGGGACTCGAACCCAGGACCTCTACCTATCCGGGGTAACCGCTTAACCAACTTACCTAATGAGACCAGTAAAATTTACGCCATTTACACTGATATCATACTTCAAGTTCAAGATTTATTAATATTATCCTCCATTTTTATAAATGCCATATTATTGGCTGCAGCCCTTATGATGATTGCAAAGTTTTATCCAGAACTCAATTGAAATCGGAACAGAATCTCGGATATACGTACCCGATTTTTATTTATATGAGACATCTATTGACTTACTGTACAAGTCTGGAAAGAAATATTCATTTTTTTTATAACTTATTGAATTTTAAGGACAGTTTGGGATGTGTTAATATTATCTTCTTCTATAATACAAATATAAATATTGGGGTATCCCATTAAAAGCTAATTTACTTGTCCGTTATTATGATTTTCAAGGAATTGTGGTATTTTTAAATGCGAGAATGAAATAAATAGATAGCATTGAGACGAGTGATAAAAATAATTTATAATATTCCTAATTCTTATTGTTTGAGACGTCATGAAGTACAATCTGAATTTTTATCTTGTTTACCCCAATCACTAATAAAAAAAATCATATGTTTCCAATGTATAATAGATATATTTGATATTTTTGTTAAGTTAAACCATTTAAAAATTGGTCTGCTTGTACTTAAACGCATTAAATGATAACTTATCTACTTCTACAAGAAGTATGACATAGATTCTATGTAGAAATATATAAAATTGGAACATGAAAATACAAATCAAGCGAACGATTTTATTTTATTTTGTAAGCCCGCTAATTGTTATTCCTGGTTGTTACCGCCCCCGATCGGTGCTTATCTCGGGTCCACAATCGCCTATATACTATATAGTATATAGCCGAAAACCGAAATAACCGTTTTACAACCAGTTACTTAGCTCCTAATAACCAGTTGATTATGGTATTGAAATTCTGGCTAGATACCCAACACTGCCGTGTTGCAGGCCCGGCAAGCCAGGCGAAAAACCTTGGCAACGGAATGTCACAGCACCTTCCGCGACTCTCCAGGAGCACGGCAATACAACACGTCCTAGTCATTAGACCGACTCGACTCGAGTGATGAGACGGAGAAAATTTCGGTATATATTTGCAACTTGGCCAAATCTGTATGGGAGCTGCAAACGGAAGTGGCGCCATCTCTACTTGATCAAATGAAGCGGTACCCGTGTTGCAGGCCCGGCAAGCCAGGCGGAAAACCTTGGCAACGGAATGTCACAGCACCCTCCGCGACTCTCCAGGAGCAAGGCAATACAACACGTCCTAGTCATAAGACCGACTCGACTCGAGTGATGAGATGGAGAAAATTTGTTTATATATTTGCAACTTGGTCCCATTTGTACGGGAGCTGCAAACGGATGTGGCGCCATCTCTACTTGATCAAATGACGCGGTACCCGTGTTGCGGGCCCGGCAAGCCAGGCTGAAAACCTTGGCAACGAATTGTCACAGCACCTTCTGCGACTCTAGAGGAGCAAGGCAATACAACACTTCCTAGTCATTTGACCGACTCGACTCGAATGATGAGACGGAGAAAATTTCGGTATATATTTGCAACTTGGCCAAATCTGTATGGGAGCTGCAAACGGAAGTGGCGCCATCTCTACGTGATCAAATGAAGCGGTACCCGTGTTGCAGGCCCGGCAAGCCAGGCGGAAAACCTTGGCAACGGAATGTCACAGCACCTTCTGCGACTCTAGAGGAGCAAGGCAATACAACACGTCCTAGTCATTAGACCGACTCGACTCGAGTGATGAGACGGAGAAAATTTCGGTATATATTTGCAACTTGGCCAAATCTGTATGAGAGCTGCAAACGGAAGTGGCGCCATCTCTACGTGATCAAATGAAGCGGTACCCGTGTTGCAGGCCCGGCAAGCCAGGCGGAAAACTTTGCCAACGGAATGTCATAGCTCCTTGAGCGACTCTCCCGTAGCAAGGCAATACAACACGTCCTATTCATTCGACCGACTCGACTTGACTGGAGTGATGAGACGGAGAAAATTTCGGTATATATTTGCAACTTGGCCAAATTTGTATGGGAGGCAGGTATTTGCGGGCCCGGCAAGCCAGGCTGAAAACCTTGGCAGCAATTGTCACAGCACCTTCTGCGACTCTAGAGGAGCAAGGCAATGGCCACGTCTAGTCGACAGTCGACTTGACTGGAGTGATGAGACGGAGAAAATTTCGGTATATATTTGCAACTTGGCCAAATCTGTATGGGAGCTGCAAACGGAAGTGGCGCCATCTCTACGTGATCAAATGAAGCGGTACCCGTGTTGCCGGCCCTGCAAGCCAGGCGGAAAACCTTGGCAACGGAATGTCACAGCACCTTCTGCGACTCTAGAGGAGCAAGGCAATACAACACGTCCTAGTCATTAGACCGACTCGACTCGAGTGATGAGACGGAGAAAATTTCGGAATATATTTGCAACTTGGCCAAATCTGTATTGGAGCTGCAAACGGAAGTGGCGCCATCTCTACGTGATCAAATGAAGCGGTACCCGTGTTTCAGGCCCGGCAAGACAGGCGGAAAACTTTGCCAACGGAATGTCATAGC
>JAHDVE020007930.1:0-15280 GCA_022606495.2 Halesus radiatus | reverse complement strand
TAACTTTTATTATAACTAATGTCATCATACGTAGAATTTATAAATCGTTATTTAAAATCTTATAAAAAATTATCTCATTGATACACCTTGTTAGGTTGGTACCATTGCATTTGGAACATCTGATGTCACCTGCGCATTTTGTTTTCAGATTAGTATGGAAATTTTTTTTTTTCGTTTTGGTTTTGCATATTAAATATGTATTTGTTTAGTTTTGGAGAAATTTAAACTTAATTTAGTTTACTTTAAGCTGTATAATTGTTGTACAATATAAAAAAAACTATTAATAAGAAATAATTTAGATTATTTATCAACAAACAAAAATTTATGAGTTTATAAAAAGGTACATAAGTTTATTACTTGGGTTAAGTTATGGTTTACCATAATAATAATAATTCTTGGATGACTTGTAGAGCGCCGCTTTTGTGAAAAATCACCTCAGGGGCGCTGTACATATACTACTTGCTAGGTTTCATCTTATTATGTACAGATACAAAAACATACTACCTGGTAGGTCACTCTGGATTAAAATGTTAAATTATAAATTTTTCGCTTGAGATGATATGATTTTGCATCCACAGAACCCTACAAGTAAATTGGAAAACGCTGCACATTGCATTTATTGCAGTTACTGTTTAAATTCTATTTGTCATGGATACAATATTTATTAGAAGGTTATTGGCAAAAGAATTGAAAGTATTTCTTTTAAAGATTATTTTATTTGAGATTTTTGATAATAATTATTTACAGTTGCAAATATTTATAATTACTAGAATGTCGCGGACTATGAAAATTTTCAAATTCTTCCGTTGATTACTTTATGTAGGTACTAACGTCTGGCTTTGCTATGTTAATTAGGTATGCAACTGAACTATTCATGGATATGACTTTCCAAAGAAATGTCTTTTAAGTTTTGCTCTGAATTCTGACGAGTCTTTAATCAATTTTGGATCGTATGGCTAGAATAGAATATAAAATTATGTACGGTGAAGTTTATCCTTATTTTGACATTTGACATTCTAACCTCAAAACTGGCAAATATTGACCGGCCATAAATGTGGAGCGTTTTAGCGAACTTTGAAAAATTGAAAATTAACAATTATTTTTATAAACAATAATTATTAGCCTGAAACACTCAGCATCTGACCGGCAATCAGAAGGGTGCAGGTTCGAGTCCTGTCGGCGACATTTATCTTTGCTCGGAAAGGTTTTTTTCAATTTGGATGAGTGTTTCAGGCTAATAATTATTGTTTATGAAAATAATTGTTACCCTTTGCACTATGCACAAAAATCTTGTCTTAAAAACTTTAGTTTATCAATTAATTGAAAATTATTTTAACTATGAAAACTTACTTTAAAAATATAAGTTTGATTGTCATTATTCTTTCAAGGATTAAATAAATGGACTGGAGTTCCTTATTCTAAGCAATCCATGAGATATAAAAGGTTGCGTTTAATTGCATTATTGCAGGAGACCGTTTTCATCACCGTTTAATCCATCAACGTTTGAGATTGACTTTTTCATATTCAGATGCCACATATGTATAAAATTGTTTTTTTCCGTTTGTACCGAAAAACTACATTTTCGTATTGTACAACACTAAATTAATAAAACTGTTTTTCCTTTTTCTATTCAAATAAAAAATGCAGAAAAGAGTCTAAAATGATTGTAAATTTGTCACAAAATGAGATGTGTAATTCGTGCTTCGTTTACCAAAGATGTAAATAAACAGCAGATTTTTGCAGCTCGTATTTATGATTTTTATATTTCACATATTTCGGTTTTTTGTTTACCTTTAACATCTTTTAAAAATTACCGTTAGGAGGAGAAACAGATTTCATGTTAATTCCAGTAAAATAGCGAAGTGAAACCGATTTTTTTTTACATAAACGTGTCTTGCCTCCGCTTTAGAATCAGTTTCATGAGCTCTATCGAACTTAACAACCAACATCACAATACACAGAACTTGCACACCCAATACTAAAAAATATATTTAAATGTTATTCCTCAGCGTGGAGTTTAACTGACTGGCTCCCAACGTAAAAGCAATTGTATAAACCAGTTCACTGCGGAGTTTTTACCATACAAATCTCTTGTAGGTCTCTTAAAGGAAAACTTCCACTATATTTTCAGACTAACAAAATTGAAGTCTTTCAATCGGAATTCACATTTCGAAGGAACTTTGGATGGATATACGAACATAAAGACATTTACTGTCGAATAAAGTATTTACCCGGATATGAAGTTAAGGTCTTATTTCATTCCACGCTAAAATAAACCTATTTCATGGATTATAGTTTGTACAACCCTTTAGTTCACTATCTCAACTCATAAATAAGTGAAATATCTTTGAGACCATTGAAATATGGGAGATTAGCACGTCACGGGATGTTTTTTTCTAATTTTTTGATTGGGAATCTCCGCGTAAGCGATGTTTTCTTGGTGAGAAATAATACATAGAATATTCATTTTATCTGTATTCTGTATGTTCCTGATGAGGAAAGCATCGCTTTCGAAACATCTTGATATGTGTATATTAATAAAGTGGTTATTACAAAGTAATTTTCATTCATTTAAAAATACAAACCATTTACTAAAATTCAAACTAAGGTTTGTTGTATTTTAGTACTTATTGCATAATAATTAGTGCGTGCTTCGTTTAATGCACCAGGAAAATATGTTTATTACTACCTCTTTTAAACTAGTACCTAGGCCATTGTAATGTGTGGAACCTAAGGGTCGGGGTGCGAAAACAGCTGCAAAGCTTTTTTGAAAAAAAACACAGATATGCGGACAGCGTAAATCGAACGACAATCTTCAGACATAAGTCAAATGCTTAATTACGCTACGGAACTCACCCAAATGCGCCGTCAGCAAGAAAACATTTAATCAGTAAATCAAGGATTTTACAATTCAAGATGAACTTTATAGGCTAGAACTATGCATAAATATAAATAATCGATAGAATTCAGAGCGAAGCATCAACTCATCTCTTCGGAAAGTCATATCCATGAATGGTTCAGTTGCATATCCAATTTACATAGCGAAGCTAACCGTTAGTACCTACCTAAAGTCAATTACAGAAAAAATACTTTTCATAGTCTGCGATATTCTAAGTAATTGCATATTTTTGTAAATGTAAATAAATAGCATCGAAAAAGAAAGAAAAATTCAGTTTAATCTGGAGTAGACTTTTTTTGCTTTATCCAGAGATTCTTTTAAAATCTTTTCTTCAGTCCTAAATTCGAAAAAAAGATATTAAATAATAGAATGTATGAGACGATGTATGAATGTGAATGAAGCAAGAAGTGTATGCCAAGATCGAGTTGTTTGGCGGTCCGTCCTCTCTGCCTACCCCTGCGGGGAAACGGCGTGATGGTTAGTTAGTTAGTTAGATATTAAATAAATATCAACTCTTTTTTTTAGCTACCAATCTTCTAATAAATATAATATCAATAACAAATAATATTTAAAGAGTGACTGCAATACTAATTTATTTATTTGTACGAAACAAACTGCTTTTAATACAAATACGAGTATATATATACATAGGAAGTTTAACAAAAGGAAACTCAACAAAGTTTCTTGTGCTAACAGTGGTTAAAAACAGATGTTTTATTTGAGGCTAAAAAGATAAAGAAATAACAAAATAAGAAGGGACCGTGGAGAAGAAGAGGAAGATATTGTCGGGACTGGAGATGCTCTCGACACATTTTATACTTGTGCATCAATTTGTGGTCGTACGTATTACTTCGGTTCGATATTTTGAAAGGGTATTGTGAAATTGTGCGTTATATTGCGCACAAATACGAGGAATTGGAGAATTTATCCTAAGATTGGTCCTGCATGCGGGCAAATAAAAAAAAACGGTTTACCAGGTTGGTCTTGATGGTACTCGTATGTGAATGTTTATAGCTCTGGTGAGTCCAGGCCATTATTCGTAATTTTAAATAACACGATTTGATCGAATATTAAACATCGCGTTTGAAGGGTGATGAAGTTTTGAAATAAGTTAATTTAATATTTAAGGATTCGGTATTATTTGCAAAATGTAAATAAAATTTATAATTTATATGCTTAAAGAATTTACCTTGAATGCTTCCGATTCTTTCATTATAGGCTTGGTATAAAGGTGTCTATATCGGTGTGCAATATTCTAAGTGAGGGCGGATATACGCGGTGTAAAGGGAGTATAGAGTCTTTATTCTGCGAAATGGTTTTAAAATACGAATTATAAATATCATGAAATGTGCAGTGTTTTCTAATTTTGTGTCCTATGCGTTCAAAATCATATCTTCCAAAACCAAAACTTTATAGAACAACGTGATAATCTGGTGTGACCTGCTGGTCAATAATAATGATAAAGTAGGAAATAATATTTGTGCAGCAACTAGAGGTAATTTTTCACAAGAACGGCGCTATACAAACCATCCAATTATTATTACTATAAACATTTTATGTACGGCTGGCAACAATTACGGTTATCAGAAATGTTAAACAAAATTCAGACACCCGTACATGACAAGCTGCCATTTAAAATTTGAATAAAATTTTCGTGATTAAAATATTTTTACTACATATTGTAGGATTCATCAAAGTGCTGGTATAGATGATGCTTTACTGTATAAATGGAGTCAGCAAATACATAACAATACCTCCAAACCTATTGCCAGATCGTGCATCCTATTGGTGGATGAATGAGACTGATGAGTTAATTGTGCAAGTGTTGCAAAAAAATGTTGCAGTTTGTATTGTGTTCCTCGTCGGTGCATTTAATTAATAGTGGCGAGAATGGCAGGGCTGTCAATTATTTTTCCAATGATTCTATATAATACAACTAGGTCTGACATTACTCTCCTGTCAGACAGCGTAATCAGATGCAATCGATTCATCAAACTTGCATAATCAATATTTTCAATTGCAATTTTTAGTTAAAAATTAACATACCTAAGAAATTCATGACGAACACGTTCTATATTGCTTAGTCTATTTTATACAAAGGGGACCGAATGGGTGAATGGATAGGTCCCATTAAAATTACAAATAAAATTACATTTCCACACCATATTTTAGAAAAGCCTTATCCCTGCTAATGATTAGAATGTCTTGTACCTAATATTTCCACAAAACATGTAATAATCATTTTTTTTCCTCCTGCTCTCAAAAAATTAGTTCCATTTTTTCCTAACGGGAGAAAAATAATTTAATTACCGGCTAGTATAACATTTGTATAGGCTATTTCATGCCAAAACGCACTAATGACATTCGAAGTTGCTCAACATAAATTTTGTTATGATTAATAAATCGTAATTATTGCTGTTCGATACACTAATATAACTCTGGGAAAGATCCATTAGGAAACAAAATTTCCACAGACTCTAACCATGAAAGTTAACACAACATTATAAACTGCAAAAAATGTTTTAAACATAGTCATAGGGACCCCAAATCCTCCAACAAAGAAGAAATTGGTATTCTTAATAGAAGAGTAGTTACCATAAAAAATGTAAAGAGATTTCATCAATACGTCAAAGTATAATAGCATGTCACTATCGGCTCAATATTCCACCATCAAAATTTAATGATCATTCGCGTTAACTCGCTTTTCTGCGTATTCCATACCTAGCACAGAAATGGGGGTGGCCCACTATAGGTTTGAAAAGGGTTGAAGGGGTAAGGTTGTCACTTATCGTGCATTTGGAACCGTAATTCCCTTAGAACGTGACTGTAGAGAACAAGTTGAAAACTCATTGGGCTCCATGTTTTATTGGAATAATTCATAAACTAATTCGGAAGGAACCTAATAATATTGTATTGTATTTTCTAAGACTTTTAAGAAACTGCTTGATACAAAATCTACTAATTAAAAATACGTACTCAATAATAATAATAATAATACTTGGATGACTTTTAAAGCGTCGTTTTTGTGAAAAACCATCTCAAGGGCACTGTACAAATATTACTTGTTAGGGTTTATCCTATTATGTAGAAACAGATACGGAAACATACTTACGTGGTAGGTCACTCCAGACTAAAACGTTAAATTACAAAGTTATCACTTGAGAAGATATGATTTTGCACGCATAGGACACGTTATTAGAAACCACTGCACATGTCATTGACATAATATTTATTAAAAGGTTATTGGCAAAAGAAGAGCAGGTACCTACAATCCACACAGTGCTTGAAATTTGTGAGTACACGAGTACCAGTTATACCAATTGAACAAAATTCAATTTTACTACTTTATTTATTATTTACAATTTTAATTTTAACCTCTCTAGGATTAAGCCTATGTCTAGGTTAACTATTTAATAAAAAATGCATTGTAATACGAAAAATAAAGATTTATAAATTGGTTACAAAAAATTACTATAAATTTTTCGAATACCGCTTTTAATATTCGAATTTCGTTAGATCATTATTAGAGCCTGAGTCTTAGGAAAGAACTAAATTATAATTTTAAAATAAAACAATAGCTTTTGCTGACCTTTGCTACCACCGTAGCTTCTTCAGGGCAGTATACTACTAAACTATGAAATAAGATACATATGTGTTATTAACTAACTAACTTACCATCACGCCGTTTATCCGCAGGGGTAGACAGAAAGGACGGATCGCCAAACTCGATCTTGGCATACGTTTTTATTTTTATTTTTTTAAAATTTAATATAAATTAATTTTAATAATGTCATTATTAAGTTCTGCAAGTGTTTTTGTTTTTTTTTTATTATTGTGAACATTCTGAGAAGCGGTGAATATATAAGTTTCCTTATTAATTAATAAATGCTGTATTAAAATCATTCACACAATAATTCAGTTCACTTTCATCCTTCCTTTGCTAATTCCATGCCTCACTACCATACATGAGGATTGGTACGAGCACTCCATTGAGGACTGCTAGTTTCGCTTTTTTGGACAACTTTTTGCTAGCGCCAACCGCGTTAATGGAGTATCCTGCATTTTCTCTACTTTCAATATCCCTATCAGTTTTCTCCACCTTTCGTAAATATACTTCCCAAATATACAAACTCGTCGATCTGCTCCAAGTGTTCACCATTCACAAATATATTGCACACTGTTTTCGTACTCTCTCTTTCAAACACCATTACTTAAGACTTGCTTACATTCATCATTAGCTCATTCTTCATACATACTTCGTTCATCCTAGATACGAGGGATTGTAAATCTTCCATACTGTTAGCAATCAGTACTGCATCATCAGCATACAGTAGGCAACATAATTTCAGATTACTCATTTTCGCCCTCAAGCCCACCTCTTTCAATTCTTGTATACAATTATCCATGTATATATTGAATAACCACGGTGACATTACGAAGCCTTGCTTAACACCTCTTGTGATGTCAAACCACTCCAAAGAATTAGTTTATCCTCAAACATGTAACACTTTCCTCGCTCGGAGACGTGATTGTCCGAATGAGATTCGTATTCACTCCATATTTGGACAATACCTTTCGTATTTTTTTCCTGTCAACTCGGTCGTATGCTTTTTGTAGGTCTGCAAAGACACAGAAAAGTTTCTGGTTTTTTCCAGAAACATCTATTTGAACACAACGATAAAATGTAATGCCTTTTAAAACATATATTCATACAGATTACCAAATGCTGATTCTGAATATACGAGTTAAACGTTTATTATACATAATTAATTGCGAAATTTATAAATCGTCATTGAAAAGTAAATAAAAAATCATATCATGAAAATTCGATATTATCTTGGTACCATTGCATTTGAAACATCTGACGTCACGTGCGCGTTCTTTTTTTCGATTAGTATGAACATTTTAATTTTTCGTTTTTTTTGTATTTTAAATACGTATTTTTTTTAGTTTTGGAGAAATTTAAACTTAATTTGGATGACTTTTAGTTCTATAATTGTTGTTAAAGAATAACGTTTTAACGTATGAATTAGGGTATTTATGACCAAACCAATTATCAATGCGCACATTATGATAATGTTGATGCTCAATACTGTTATTATTATTCGAGTTAAATTTTCTAAAAAGGGACATAATTTTATTACTTGTTTTTAGTTGTGATTTACCACGAATAGAATCTAAAGTTTTATTCGTTAAAGCTGATCGTTGTTTTGACATTCTAACCTCAAAACTGGTCATAACCGATCGGCTATAGATTTGGAGCGATTTGACGGGCTTTGAAAAATTAATACTTTTTAAATTATTTTAACTATGAAAACTTGTTTGAGAAAAAAAAAAACAAAATATACTGGCATTTAAGTTTGAACATTATTATAGATATTTTTTTTTTAAATTGGACAGGATTTACTAATTCATACCCAAATTTGAAAAAAACTATACACAGATTTCCCTTGGTAAAAGAGCAAAGCACGCTACTGTACACTTCATACATAAGATATTACACTATTCATGTGCGCTGGTTTAAATAATTTTAGTTTATATACTTGCATTACATATTGATGAAAACGTAAGATGATGTTCGCTTTAAAATCTCACCGGGCTGATTATATTTGTCTGCAGGTGGCGTCATTGGTTATTCCCAAACATACAATTTTCTTTAAGTTCGTGTAATTGATTTTAGGTTAAAGTAAGGTTGGTGACACAAAAGTGCTACTAAGAGAAATCTCCCAGAAAAGTAATTTTTTCATGTGATCACTAAATGTACAAAAAATCTCACTGCCAGTAGCCAGTGGGACTTTGTTACCATCAATACTCATTAGTATATCTTGTACGGAAAAATGTGGGAAAAGGAAATGAGAAAAGATAAATTTACATTGGCAGTCTCTAGTGGCTCTCACTACTGAAGGTTAGTCCATTTATTAGCAGAAAATAAACAACTTTTAATACATATATATCATATATACAAATGAAGTTTAACAAAAGGTAAGCCAAGAAAGTTTTTTGTGCTAATAGTGGTTAAATACAGGTGTTTTATTTATGAAGCTAATAAACAAAATAAAACGAAGTGGTGGGGGGGGGGGAGAGGAAAATAGTATCGAGACAAGAGATGCTTTCAATAAATTTTATACTTGTGCATCAATTTGTGGTCGTACGTATTACTTCAGTTCGATATTTTGAAAGGATATTGTAAAGAATATCAATATTGTGACATTGTGCGTTATATTGCCCACAAATACAGGGAATTGGAGAATTTATCCTACGATTGATCCTGCATGAGGGGAAAAAATCGGTTTTTCGGGTTGGTCTTGGCGGAATGTGAATGTTTATAAAGTTAATGAGCTCTTGCGAGTCCAGGCTCATTATTACGGGTAAACAATTTATGCCTATCGCTACAGGAAAATTCCAGTCAGTATGGATAATACTTAAGAATTATGAATTCAATATTTTTAAAATATTCAGGTAACCACTATTTCGTGTAATTAAATGTTTTTCTCAAACATCAATTTTCATAGTTTAGTGGTGTATTATAAATAAACTAACAGATTAAAACCCACTGCCGCAAGTTTTTGCTGCATTTTTTAACATCGCACTACCCGCCATGATAAAACTGAATAGTTTTGAACACACGTAAAAAGAACACAGTATGTTCATCGTAGTACGAAATGATTTACAGACTCTTTTGCATATTAGGAGAAAATATCATTTCTACTATTCGAGTCTACACGGCGATTAACATAGGACTCTAGGATATTAATACTGTAAAATAGTTCGTCTCTCCAAAATGACAGCACTGAGCTTTTTTTTAATATAACGTCGTTTTATTACATGTTGTCAAACTCTGTGTGGAAAGCTGCCAAAAAAACAATTAATACGCTAACTTTTAAATCCAAAAAAATACCGGGTTTTCAACGAATTTCAAATGTTTAATTTCGCCGTGTAAAATGTTTATTTTCGCCGTCTAAAATGTTTATTTTCAATTAAACACTTGCACAATTTAAGAATCATTTGAAGCTGTCATTAAAGATGATTTCTAAGATCTGATGCTTAAAGATCATTTCAAAATGCTAAATTTTTTGCGGCTGATTCAAATAGAACTTTTTTTTTAAAGAAATCAAATATTCATGGGTTACAATAACCTGACAATATTTGAAAATCTCCTACTAACATCACAGTAAGCGGAAGATGTTGATTGTGTCGTGATGATGTACTTGGTCGTCCGAGGAATTGAACTCACGATGCCCGGGTTGGGAGTCCGACACCATGCCAACTCAGCCACCGACCGGTCGACCTTACATTTATGAATTTTTACTTCGGATAGCCGGCTTATGTTGTAGAAATTTGTGTTTTAAACAGACTTCGGTTACACATGCTATTAATAATTGTTATTTGCTTAGTCAAATTGTATACTCGTACAACTTCATTTGCTTTATTATATCGCACTACCCGACGATAAGGAATAGTAAGGAAGCTCATTCATTTATGCAATAAAGAAAATTTGTCTGAAAACTCTTCGTGAGCAAGACAACTTTGATAAATTAATTAAAGTTCAACCTTCCGCTGGAAGCTTTGCAAAATAATTGCATAGTCATCTAACTTGTTGCTGGTTCATTCGCAATACAATTAGTAACTTTATCCGGCCTTTTATTATAATTTGGTTTCAGCGGTATTTCTTTTGTAAGGTTTTAATTCGTAATTTTAATTTGTAATTTTAATTTGTAATTTTATGTAATTTTAATTTGTAATTTTATGTAATTTTAATTTGTAATTTTAATTTGTAATTTTAATTTGTAATTTTAATTTGTAATTTTAATTTGTAATTTTAATTTGTAATTTTAATTTGTAATTTTAATTTGTAATTTTAATTTGTAATTTTAATTTGTAATTTTAATTTGTAATTTTATTATGTAATTTGTAATTTGTAATTATAATTTGTAATTTGAGTTTGTAATTTTAATTTTTTATTTTTATTTTTAAATTTTTAATTCGTAATTTTAATTTGTAATTTAAGTTTGTAATTTTTATGCGTAATTTTAATTTTTAATTTTAATTTGAATATATGATTGTAAATGAAACGAGAAGTGTATGCCAAGATCGAGTTGTTTGGCGGTCCGTCCTCTCTACCTACTGCGGGGAAATGTCGTGATGGTTTGTTAATTATTGTAATATTTGTAAACGGTCACGTCACGTTTCCAAGCAAACTCAAGCTTTTATAGCCTACCCTTATCTCGCTTAATGCATTTATAATAGTTTGAAGTGGAGTCAGTCTCAAAACGTACGAAAATGATTTTTTTTAATATTGGATAATTATTCCATTCACTAGGCTATTTTTCCTTAATCGTTGGGTGTATGATCGATTCATGCATTGATGAAAAAAGGATATTCCTCCAGTTACCTTATTGTCGATGTAATAATTTACCTATTAGTTTTCGAGTGGACTGTATTTGGGTACATTCTGAATTGCTTGGTGAAATACCTACAAAAAAAAAATTACACGTTTTAAGAGAAATTTTAGTTTACATACATTTTATTATTATCCAATTTATTTAATAACATGCTTGACTTAATTTCCTAATTTACAAGTGAACTTGGTACTGAAGAGAAATATTTTCTCTTTCGCAAATTTTTGTTAAATATCATCATCTAAATGTGCGTGACTTGAAGATAGTATACAATTGCTGATCGTTAACAAGTGCATCCGTTGGCCCTCAGTGTGGCGAGTCAGTTTTCAACAGATTTATTTATCAATGTTTTCACAAAGGCATAAATAACGATAAATTACAATGCAATATGTAGAAAATAGAGGTAAAAAAATAATACTTGAAGTATCCATAAGAAATACTATCCAAAAATCAATTATTATGCATAGACATAAATAACATAGGTATACTTAACAAAATATTACGTACTATTAAATAGTATTTAACAAAGGAGTATAAGTTGGTTTGATGATAATGCAAAAATTATAATATTTACACGAATTCCGAAACAAAAAACATTCTGTAGAATATTAGGCACACTTAAATATCATAATGTTTTAGCTACAATAATGAGATTATATGAAATCTGTGTACTAATATAATAATATATTTGGTACAATTTAACAATTTCGCTTCACCGTCAAACCGCATAGGTTTTTAAAAGAAAATTTCATTTCAGATTACCGAAAATTTAAAAAACTATATTGGTTTTGGCAAAAATGTAAATAATGCGTATAAGTTCATTTAAATCTTAGTAAAGTTTGAAGTTTTCGTACGAAATTTTTAGGTTAGGTTAGGTTTTTTTTGTTGTCTAAAAATTAATTAATTTAGTTGATTATATTGAAAATGGGTAATTAGGTTCTTAGTTTGAGTTTAGAGAAAAAGATTTTTTTTTTTTTTACCATATATGTTTACTCGGTATACATAATATTCAGACAATATCAACATAAAATTCGAGTAACCGCTTTTTTACCAATTATTTGAGTTTTGTGGTGCATTTAAAATTTAGATTCTATTTTTATTCAGTATTGATAATTTATTGAAATAACGTTATAAAGTTTCATACGATACGGCATATTTAAATATAATTACAATACATAATTTAAATGAAAAATGTTTTTATTTTAAGTCACATTATTTTATTTATATACATTTCTACATTAGACCGGTTTCGCTTGAACTCAACCTTCTTCAGGAATGTACACATAAAAACTAAAATTAAAATACAGAGATATCATAATGGAGACAGAGAAAGTGTGGGAAAGAGACAGCACGTTAGGGTAGAACAGGACAGAGCATCAGAGGGTAGGCGGAAGAGTGGTAGGTAGAGAGGTAGGGGGAGGGGAGGGAAAGAAAGGGAAAATAGTTAAAATCGGACTTTGGGTTAAATCTAATAGTTTTTTAAAAATTTGGCAATTATTATTTTTATTTGATTTTGATATTTCTAATGCTTCTAAGTTATTAACCCTGCAGTGGTCCTGTGGACTACATATGTAGTCCACTAAAAATAAATCAAAAATTTCTCCAAAATGGTAAGCATTAGTTTCACGTGCCGCTAGGTACTTTTAAACTAACTATCGAGAGACGCACTCAGTGCATCGCAAGCGCCGATCGCGTGCGGATGTGTAACAGTAGCTCCGCAAAGATCCTGGACTACACACGTAGTCCACTCGTCCAATCACATAAGTATTTTTCAAGTGTGTATGTTCTTTGTTTGCATTTATTTTATGTTAAAATTGACATAAATACCTAATTTTGACTTGGTTTTGTTATGTTCTGTTTTTGTAAATTGATGTAACTTTATGTTTTCAAAAAAATAATCGAGCGATCGACAAGTTGTACAGATTGAGGCGTGGTTGAATGAAGTTGACGAGAACGAAGATTATCAAGCTGAGTCAAGCTCTGATAACGAAGTTGATCATTTGGTAAAGCAGAATAATGAATCTGAATGAGATCAGGAACAAGAAATCGGTGAGGGGTCAGATGGTGAGGGGACAGATGGAAGTTCTGAAGATGATGAGCCACCTCAACGAAGATGGCGTACTGACTTTTACACCGGAGTCGACGACAAAAACAATTCCTCCGAAAAGACGAAGAACGAGAAGGCACAATATAGTGTTTGTACCTCCGGGTCCAAAAGGAATAGCCAGAGAAAAAAACTATTATTCAAGACTGCATGTCACTTTTATTCGATGATGAGATAATCGAGCTAATAACTTAATATACCGACATGAAAATAAACTAAATCAAAGGAAAATATGCAAGAGAACGAGACTGTAAAAACACAACTGAAATTGAAATCAGAGGTTATATTGGCATATTACTATTGGCTGGAGTAATGAAGATAAGGCAATCAAACACTGCTCAAATATTCAATATTATCAAATATCAAATATTAACACGAGACGCACACTGGAATCCTAGCAATATATTTGACTATGTCTGAACAAAGGTTTAAATTTTTGACAAGGGTTTTGAGCTTTGATAATATTGAAGACCGACTAGTTCGTGCTTCAATTGATAAGCTTTCAACTTTCAACGTTACTTTGTTCCAAGTGCTGAAGTTACTTTGGATGAACAGCTGATAGCTTTTCGAGGTCGCTGTTCTTTCAGTCAGTATATACCTAGCAAGCTGGCAAAATATGGAATTAAAATTTTTGCCCTAGTTGATGTCCATTATCCTTATACATTGAATTTGAAAATACTCGTATATGCAGGCCAACAACCCGACGATTCATTTTGCATGAGCAATGAAAGACACGATGTCGTTATAAGAATGGCCCAACCTGTGTTTGGCAAAAATATTAATATTACCATGGATAATTGGTTTTCTTCACTTCGAGTTGCAAAACAACTATTTGAAAACGGCACCACCATGGTCGGGACAGTTCGAAAAGACAAACGAGAAATCCCTCGCGAATTTCGCCTCGCAAGAGGACATCCACCATGTTCGTCAAAATTTGGTTTCCACCCAACATGTACAATGGTGTCGTATGTACCGAAACCCAATAAAGTATTTATACTGATGTCAGCCATGCACAACGATGCCACAATTGATACCACTACTGGAGATAGTCAGAAGCCAGAAATAATAAATTATTATAACAGGACAAAAAATGGAGTTGACCTGGTTGATAAAATGTGTTCTTTATACAACGTTTCGAGAAACTCTAGAAGATGGACTCTAACGGTGTTCTTTGACTTGCTAAATTTGAGTGCACTCAACGCATTATGCATTTACTCAGCAAACAAAAACTACGGAAGCGTTTGCGTCGTAACTTCCTGATCGACATGTCTCTAGCTTGGATAAAACCATTGGCAAAGAAGAGAGTTGAAAAAAAATCGTTGCCAAGGTCCCTAACAATAAAAATAAAATACTTTCTATGTATTATGGACGCAGAAAAATAACCACCAACCTCGGAGCGGACGTCGAGTAATATAGTGCGCCGTTGTCATGATTGTGGAAGATCGCGCTATAAAAACACCAGAAAGTTGAGTACAGCGTGCAAAAAGTTCATTTGTGGAGATCATTCGAAAATGGTGTGTCTTTCCTGCGCAGAAAATATTATAAGTTAATCATTTTTAATAAATAGTTTTATTTTATTTTATTTTTTTTGATAGAAAGCAGTCACTTTGTGGTTAGACATATTTAATGAAAATAAAACAATAACTTTGTTTATAACCACGAGAATTTTATTTAATTTTATTACGACCGACTGGTTTCGCTTAACATAAGCATCTTCAGGGTACAAAAATTAAACTGATCAAAAATACATAGTGTGTGTTTATATATACAAAATAGAATAAGACAGAATATAACATAGAACAAAGAAAAAATGAGATAGCATGAAATAGAAATAACCGAGCGAAAGAGACAGAAGTGCACATAATGGAATACCAAGGA
>JAHDVE020007929.1:0-61165 GCA_022606495.2 Halesus radiatus | reverse complement strand
AAAAACGGCGCTATAAAAATCATCCGATTATTATTATTATTATTATCGATTTCATTTTCAGTTTTTGTGGGATCGTACCTAGGAATTATCCGTTCTATTATCGTCCTGCTGAAAGACCACAATTCGAAATAAAAACGTTGCTTAAAATGACTTTATCCGTGTTTGCTGAGTTTGGTGACCATGTACTTTCCCACCTTCCTCTTATCCATATTTTTGCTCTCCCCACTCCTTTTAGCCTCACAACATTTTCCAATTTGGGATTATATAGTCAAACTGTCTCCGGTTAGTAGGGAGCAGTTGGGAATTTTGAGCAATTACTTTATTAAGAGGAACGGCTGCGCTGCCTGTTTCATACATATCTTAATTTTGAATTTGAGGCCAAAATACCCATCCAAACTGAATGAAATATTTTATAAAATTAAAGGTTTAGTAAATATCTAGTGATTAAAACTTTTTTTTGAATCACCGTTAGCCCCCAAATAATTGTTAAAAGTGCCTCTAAAATCGCGAAAAATCAATTCTTTTAATGGCCTATATATCATAATGTAAAACAAAAATAAATAAATTACTTCTAATCCGTAATAGATATTTACTATACTTTTTGATGAGAAAAAAAGATCATTAGATTTAGGTGAGTATTTTGGCCTCAAACCTAAAATTAAGTTTTGTGTGTTACAGTTGTTCCTCTTAAATCGGAATAGTTCACACTCTCATAATAATAATAATAATAATGATTGAATTAATTCTGTAACGCTGATTTTGCAGGAAAATATTTTCAAGGGCGCTTTACAACTAATTTATATAACCCGTAATTTAGACTTTTAACTCATAACTTACAGCTAAGATTTATTACTAGTGGCTTACAACTAAGATTTATAACTAGAGACTTACAACTAAGATTTATAACTAGAGACTTACAACTAAGTCTTATATAGCTAGCAACTAACTGGTGATACTTATAACTTCTGACTTACAACTAAGATTTATAACTAGAGACTTACAAATAAGACTTATATAACTAGCAACTAACTACTGAGACTCAAAACTAATGATTTACGTCTATGACTTATAACTAAGCTTTATAACTAGTGACTTACAACTGAGACTTATATAGCAAGCAACTACCTACTGATACTTAAAACTAATGACTTACATATATGACTTATAGTGACTTTAAACTAAAACTTATAACTGCAGACTTAAAACTAATATATGTGTATGACCAAGTGGGTACCAAGCACTCCTCTAGATTTGATCTCTTCAGTGATTCAGACGATAAAATATCCAGGTAAGCAAGGTGTGTTAAATTCCACCGAAGTAGTACTACTAGACGGTTTGGGGCTGTCAATTATGGAACAAGATATGGGGAGAGATGAAACTTAGCATATTCCAAAGGTAATTTGGGCTTTAATACCCGGAAATAAAGTTTTGCATCCGGGAAATTTGATTAAACTTTTTACTGGCAGATTTTATTAAACATTTTTCAGCATGGCTTTTATTAAACTCGGCGAGCATAACTTTTATTGAGCTGCGTCTTACCTCTATTTCAAAGTTAATACTTAAGCTTTTTTATTTAACTTTTCGCGTTCTGCATTCATCGTGAGCATTTTTCGTTATCCCCATTTTAACAAATATTCATTAAAATAATATGTGATAACATATTTGTTTTTGAATTTTCATTATTTTACTTCAATTTTCGTGTTCAGCGGTTACCATGACCAAAAACGATATTTAAAAATAAAAAATTATTAAATGGTTGGTATGCTTTGTGTATTAATTGTTTTTGTGTTTAATTCGTGGAACTCCATTAAATTTTTTTAGAAATTTAATGTAAATCAAATTTAATAATGTTATTATTATTATTAGTTATTATTATTATTATTATTATTATTAGATTTTTTTGTCTTTTATTATTATCTTCTCTTCTTTTCTTCTACTTTCTTTTCATTTCTTTTCTTTTCTTTAATACTATTACTAGTGATAAATTACAAAATTTACACGACAAATTCATATTTTCCTGCTATTGAACCAATATTTCAAGTTATGATCTGATTAATTAAGCGATAATCACTCACCAAACACAAGAACCTTGTTTCTTTATGGTGAGAAATAGCTATATTATATTTTTGTTACACTATATGAATCATGTCTTATTTATATACTCTCTGTAAAAAAAAAATTATCATATTAAATAAAAAAAAAATAAAAAAAAGTTCTGCAAGTATTTTTAGTATTTATTGTTGTGACAGCTGTTTCGGTGTTCAAGGCCATTTTCAAACTGCCGTTAATTCATATTGCGACGACCTACCTACATGATTTTATTTACTCCGACCCAATTCTAATTTGGATGGTGTTTAAAATAATTATTTATTACCGGTAAATACCGATTTATTTATTCAAATTCATAATAATAACATTATTAAATTTCATTTCAATAAATTTTTTAAAAAAATGTTTGAAATGTGAAGAAATACTCATTATTTAAAATAATAAATAACAATGATTTCTTTAACAATTTCGTTAGGTATTAATGTAAAAATAAAAATAATTACTCTTGTATTTATGTAACAACAACTAGAAATTCAAACAAAATCAAAGAATAACCAATGCGCCTAAATAATAATAATCGAATCCTTAACTCGAAAGGGGATCTAACTGACGCGACGCGTCGATTTGTCGAACATGAAATATTGATGGGCAACGGATGCAGAAGCTCGATAGTGCCATTTTTGGACAGTTTCAGTTAGCAATATTTTTAAATCTATTTAAAGTTCTTTTATCGCGGAATACGGATCGTGGAATAGGGATCTAACTGTTTTCTTAATTTTTCTCAATGTTGTGTTTTTGGGGTTAGAACCCATTTCCGGGCAAGCTTCAATCGGTATTAGCGGTTCCAATTTATGTATTACCTCGAAATTATTATTTTTTAAATATATCTGGTTATTATTAATATATAATTCCTATTATTAGCACTTTTTATGATTTGATTAAATATATTTTTTTTTGTGGTAAAGCTAATCGCTTAATGAGCTCATTGGTTCTTAACCTAATGGTGCAAATTACTCTCAGTATTGCCATGGCGAAAATTCACCATGTGGAATCGAAAGTTATTCCCAAGAGTTCCAACTGCTCCCAACGGTCTGCAGTCAGTGATACTATGGCATCCCTAATTGGGGAATGTTATGAGGCTGAGGGGAAGAGGAAGGTAAGGAAATGCCTGGCTATTCAGATCTGGCTATCAAATACGGCTAAAGCCATTTCAATTGTGAATGTTGTTCTTTCACTAGGGCGATACTGAAAGTATCCTGCACTCTGGAACTTGCGCAAATATACTACATATTATCTTAAATGAATTAACTGTAAAACAGAAGAAATTAATTAAATAAAATTTACTCGCGCACGCCGGGATTTGAACTCGCGACCTTCCGATTCGTAGTCGAGAGCCTTACCTCTCGGAGCCACGGAGACCGTCGAAATGTTTACCATTAAATGACGAATATCCAGGTAATGACTTTCGTCCTTCCAATTTCTTTTCCCGTTTCTTTCAACCTTACAACGATAACCTTCGTGCAGTATCGCATTAAAAAACGTTTGGGAAAATCTGACCAGATAATATTAACCTTTCTCACTGCCCCACCCATTCCCACCACCACATAAAATTCCTTAACATTGGCAACCGACCATCAGCATAAAAAACAACGGGACATTTTTTTATTACGTATGTCATAAATATTTTCAATATCATTTCTATAATATTATTGTCATCTGTATTTGATTGTCTTTTTTATTGCCCCTGTTTACGCAATGTTTTTTTTATGGCAATTTTTTTATTCCCTCGTAAAAGCGGCGCTAATTCCGGGTATTTTGGCGGGTCATTATTTTCAAAATAAGAACAAAAGGTTTTTTTTTTCATTGTTTCGAATAACTTTTGTTTTTGTAATGAGATGTTGCGGATTCAGAATGATAATGTTAGCACATTTGATTAATGATTTGGAAAAAAAAAACAAAAGGACGGTTGAACAATGAAGTGTTTTGAGAATTATTTTCATGGGGCCACTGAAGGATAAATCGATAGGAGTATAATGTGGGCCAATTCGGTGTTCCAATGTAAGCTCATTATTTCCATGCTTCTGGTGGAATTTATCAAAATATTTTTAAAAGTCGAATTTTTTCTTCAGCAGATAATCCATTACATTATCTGTCCGGGGCCTGGTAGTCGAAATGTCTTGTCTAAATTGGCGACATCAGTTTTACTTCCAATTTGTAATGAACACCCTTCTAGGAATTATTTGTGCAGTGGTGGGGATGGATGGATTTGTGGTCTTGCGGTTAAAATAATGATTGCATTTTATGTTTACACATTCAAAATTATTTTGGAGGTGAAGTTAAGAGGTACCTACTCTCAGTATCGCCCTGGTGATTCAGACCATTCAGAATCGAAATATTGCTTGAAAATATGAATAGGTGGGTACGTACTTCCCAATCTTTTTCTTCCTTATCTCCTTCCTTAGTTCCTTTAGCTTGACAACACCTTTTATACTCGTATATATACGTAATGTAAAATTTTAATATAGGGAGGCTTAGATTGCTCAATCATTGGATCATCTCATCAAGTACTTGCTCCACCGATTAGTAGCCGAGTGATTCAAAGCGTGGGATTCACACCTAGGTGTCGCGGGTTCAATCCTCAACTATCTAAGGTCTCCATCATTGGACAAGTCAAATTTTCTGCTTACTGTAATGATGGAACTAGGAAAAATTATAATGTTGTCGGATAATTCGTGAGCTGTATTTAAAATAAAAACAAATTGTTTCGTTTAGAAATTTAAAATGTGGGGTCTTGAATAAAATACTAGTCGATAAAAAAGTTACAAATGGTGATAGTATACCAGGAGTACGGTTAAGGGCGTTCCATCCTCTCTGTGATGGTATTTAGTTAGTTAAAGGTGAATTTTAACGAAATTGAAACTCAGTTAGCCAGCCCGGAAACGTAGAAATGGATAATCGTGGTAAGGGATGAACAGGCGCCCCTATCCCTGGGTAGGTCTACGCCTGCTGAAGGCTTAGCTACCCCTACGGATAGAAGGGGTGGGTTTATGTAACGGTGCAACTTTGTCGCTTAGGGTGCTTTTTGAAAATTATTACATTTTCTTAGTGTTTTAGCCATCTGCTTTCTGGAAATTTGTCACACTTGGAGAAAGTTTGGTGAGCTTGGTTTACCTTCCCCTATAATTTAAAAAAAATGTCATTACAACAGCTGGAAAGCCGTTTTAGTGATACGTATCCAACTTGTGAAGACCGTTGAAAATCATTGTATTTTTAGAAAATTATTTCATTTTCTTAGCGTTTTAGCCTCGCTTTCTCGAAATTTGTCACACTCGTATAGAAATAGACAGTTTGGTTAGCTTAATTTACCTTACCCAAAAATAATAATAACAATAATACGACAGCTGGAAAACCGTTTTAGTAAGACACATTAAACTTGAAGACGTAACAAATCATTGTATTCTTGAGTTCTTTTATATAATAATAATTACATGTTCTTAGTGCCGTGGCAATCTGCTTTCTGGGAATTTGTCGTACTTAACCCAACATTTTAAAAATAGTTAATTATGACATCTGGAAACAGTAGTTTTAGGCACCTCTAACTTGAAAACAAAACAAAATCGTTGCATTTTTATTCCATCTTCCAACTCAAAGTGTATTGCATAGACCAAATCTATTTTTTATAATTTCGTCAAACGATTGGTTTTCACTTTTTGGCATCATTATTAATATAAAAATATCCACATGTTTCGAAATCGATGCTTTCTTCATCAGGAGTAATACTAAAAATAATAATAACATTATTTTTAACGATTGCAGCTATTTATACATAGGGAAGACATCTAGAAATTTCAGTATTAGAGTTAAGGAACACCTAAGGTATCTAAATAATAACAACTGTTCTGAATTTGCAAATCATATTTTAGAAACCAATCCTTAATTTGATATAAATAAAGGTTTAAAAATTTTACATGCAACCGGTTTACAATTCGATGAAATTGAAATTTTAGAAATCAGAAAAAGCGTTAATAGTGAATTGAACTTAATAAATAATTAAATAATTTTAAAATGTCTTGAATTTATTTTCATATTAATGTTAATAATAAAAATAATTTATTTTTTATTTTCTAATGTAAATATATTATTCAATGTTTAATAACAATTTTTTATTAACATTTTTGATTAATTACTTACCTAATTTAATCATTTTTTGTTTATATTTATAATTTGTCTATACTTGACATTATTATTTTTAGTATTGCTCCTGATGAAGAAAGCATCGCTTTCGAAACATGTAGATATCTTTACATTTATAAAGTGGTGAATACAACGTATATTATCTAATTAATTTATTAATTGCATTTTTAATATATAAATGTGTTGGTTTCTTATCGAAATGATGTGAAACTGCACTCGAAGTATCGTCATATTTTATGCTTTTAAGTCGGGATCTCTAAAATGCCTGGGTCTATCAACATCGGCCACATCCATCTCTCCTTCCATACCACTCTCCCATCATCCATAATCTTCCTAAGAACTAAGACCCATGTGTACACGGGCTTAAGTAGCTACTTA
Organism: Halesus radiatus; assembly: GCA_022606495.2. Taxonomy (NCBI): domain Eukaryota; kingdom Metazoa; phylum Arthropoda; class Insecta; order Trichoptera; family Limnephilidae; genus Halesus; species Halesus radiatus. The sequence continues at coordinate 54,544 of JAHDVE020007929.1, read as the reverse complement.
TTTGAATTACCCTTTAGTCCCTTTGACACTCACAAATGTTGACTTTACATGGCTAAGATTCAGTTATTACTTTGTTACCATGCCATTTTGAAAACTTAAGTTTTAGAATTCATCATTAGACTAAACGCAGATCATAGAAATACCCAGAAGGACCATGGATACCAAAAATTTAAACTCTCAAACGGTCCAAGTGGACTGTAAATTAATTGTAGATGAGTTACTCGATCGTGTGGACTTTTTTAAATTTTTATGATAGGAAAAAAACCTACTTCGAACGTTTTTTTTTTAAATTTCTAAATTACCCGCCATATCTATTTTAAGAAATCTACCACTAGAAAGTGTTCGAAGTTGTAGCACGATGTTGCTGAGTCTTCAATAGTGTTGTCTTGAATCTGGTATCAATTCTTGACATTTCGATGATCTGTGCACGAGCAAAACTAAAACCGAAGGATATAGACATTGCCATTGGTTGAAAGTTCGCAAGCTTCTCCGGAGCGCCGCAAGGTGGTGCCTGGTGTCTGTTTACAAGCTCATCCGAGAAAATTAAGGCTGTAAAATTTTACGGTTAATAAGAAGGTTGTGAGGGGGGTGGGGTTGGTAACTAGGAACTAAGGGGGGAGGTAGAGCCGAACGGAGAACTTCCCCTTGGGGGATAATCACAATTTCAGTACGAGACTCCGCCTCGCGTCTATCAGATTTCTGACTGTAACTTATCATATTTCTCCTAAGTTTTAATACTTCGTCTTGTTTTTGGGGTATTTGTTAGAACAGAATCCCTTGCGACAAATTTGAAGCCATTTTTAACTTATTATAAAATTATAAATGTTTATTTTAACACGTACAAACACTAGCGATGGTTGATACCTGAAATGGTTTGTCACTACGGTTCCAGTTACCAGTGACTGATGTGGAACTGGTTCTTTATCCAGTTACTTTCGGAACCGGTTCCTTAAAAAAACATTGCTAGAGAGTTTCTGAGAACAGGTAACCGAGATAGGAATATTTACCATCTCTAAGAAACACAACCAACTCATTGAGAGAAAGCTTTTTGGAACTATGGGAATGGTGTTTGGCGAACTAGGTACAACCAGGAGCTGTAACAACCGTGTGAATACTGTGAATATCCGTTAATAACCACAAAATAAATCATAAAATAATATTCAATTTATTGGAATAACTTATTGAATCCTATAAACCCCATTGTAATATTTAATTATTGAAAATAGTATTAATAAACCCGAATGAAATACGAAACAGAAAAATACACATACGATAAAAACTGTAACGGTCGCATCTGGAAATCGAACCCAAGTCTTAGTCTCTTAGACCCATTCTAACCGGGATAACTCAATAGATGTCCCGTATAAATAAAAACTAGACACTATCTAGACTGCAAATATATTCGTTTAGAATCATCCCAAAAGATAGCAGTAAAAAATATGGGAATTAATTTGAGATATATTGAATAATTCTTAATATGAGATTTGACGGCCTCCATGGTCGAGGGGTAAGGCTCTCGACTACGAATCCGAAGGTCGCGGGTTCAAATCCCGGCGTGCGCAAGTAAATTTTATTTAATTAATTTGTGTGTTTCACAATTAATTGATTTCAAAATAATATGTAGTATATTTGCGCACGTTCCAGAGTGAAGATACTCCAGTATCGCCCTGGTGAAAGACCACCATTCAGAATTGAAACGTTGCTTGAAATGGCTTTTAGCCGTGTTTGGTGACCAGATCTGAATAGCCAGGTATTCCTAACCTTCCTCTTCCCCTTCTCCTTCCCCTCCCAAATACCTTCAGCCTCACACCATTCCCCAATTGGGAATGCCATAGTCTCACTGGCTCCAGACGGTTGGGAGCAGTTGGGACTCTTGTGAGGTATTCATTTAAAAAAAAAAAAAATGATTCCGATAAAATGACGTAAAATAAATAAGTCTCATTAGCTCAGTGGTAGAGTGTTGTCCAGGTAAGACAGCGGTCCTTGGTTCGATTCCCAGATTCAACTGATTTTTATTTTGTGTCTTTTTTCAATGATTAAATATATCATTTCTTCAAAAGGTTGGTATTCACTTTGTGGCGTCATTATTAATAAATTAATTGAAATTTTTTTTGTGATCATCACTTGTTTAATGTAATCATATCAACATGTTTAGAAAGCGAAGCTTTCCTCACCAGAATACTGATGAGGAAAGCTTCGCTTTCAAAACATGTTGATATGTATATATTAAAGAAGTGGTGATTACAAAGTAATTTTTAATTAATTTATTATATAACAATACGTTGATGAGAATGATATTGTACGCAATATCACAAATCGTTACTTTATCATCTGTTTGCGAATAAAAACTATTTCGGTGTACAGATGTGATGAAGCTTTTAAATGTCAATATTGTGCTTTTAATGAGCTTTTCCGGCTCTAAGTAGTCAATAAGCGTCTAATTTCATAAAATAACTACATTACAGTGAAGCAATTCACCCTCCCACGGCTAAGTAGATATCCAGAATAAGGCTGTAGATGTGTGTCAGCGTGAGAATGAACTCCAGACAGCCTTATGACCCGCTCGGAGTCTGCTTTCATGTTTCCCTCTTCACTTGCCAATCTAATTTTATTTTTAAGTTGCCTTTTTGACTTTCCTCCCAACAGAGCGTGTCTCGGTAACGGGATGACGAAATCTAGGGCTGGCCGTTGGGCCACATCAATTTTATATGTTTTGAATAGTAAAATATTTTATAATTTCTTCAAATGATTGATAAATTTGTGGCATCATTTTTAATTATATAATTGAAAATACACTTTGTATATACCACTTTACTTAAAATATATAAATATTTCTACATGTTTCGATATCAATGCTATTCCTGAAGATGATAGCATTGCTATCGAAACATGTAGAAATATTTATATATTTTAAGTAAAGTGGTATATACAAAGTGTATTTTCAATTATATAAAATATTTTATTTTATTGCGGAATGTGGGTGGGTGTTAGTGTAATCCCACACATGCAATACATTATATACTTACAGACAGATAAAAATTTAAAATAGTCAGACAGATAAAAATTTAAAATAGTCTATGTATAATAAAGTTATGAAGTTGTGAATTATGTTTGTATTTGGGTGCCATAATTGATTTAACAGCGAAGGTAATGCGTTCTGACTACTATTACTATTAGTAAACAAAGAAACTTTCATTCGAAAATTTTATTTCTTTCCAAACATTTGTGTTTTCAAAACATATCTAAATAATAAAGTTCTTAGGTAGGTACCTACTTGTGTTTTCCATTTTGAAAATATTCTGCCAAAACAAACCTTCTTCTTTTGAATATGCAATCTGTGGCTAACCGGAGTGGTATATCTATGGGCATACTAATTTCAAAACGTTATAGCAACAGTTTTACATACTGGATTTCATTTAAACTACTCTCTAAACCTTCTCGGTACTAATAAGAACAAACTGTGCTATTTTTAGCGATACCGGTCCAGTAATTTTCAAGAAAATCGAGAACACACTGATAAACATTCATTTTTATATATAGAGATCAGGGTTTATAAAAATTAACCTACTGAATAGATAGGTACAACGACTTGTTCTTGTGTTCAATAGCTCGTCATTGGAATGATTTGCCAGTCTCTGTATTTTCTCCCTCCTACAACATGGGTCCCTTCCAAGACCCAGGTTCACTCCTTCCTATCCTCCAAAATACCCTCCACACAACATCGCCAAATATGACACAGGACTTGAGAGAAATTATTTCCGTCGGGGCCTCCTATATGGAGTAACTGTAACAAAAAGATACATTCATTAACAAACGAGAAAAATAAGTGATAAAACGCTTATTATAAAAGCGGCAACAAGACTTGCTAAATATCTCAATATTCGAATTGATTCTATCATTAAGATTGCCCACCTCACCGGCATGATACTTGGCAAATTGGTTCTCGGGGCTGGGAGGTAGAATGTCCATGCTGTCGGTGACGGAGATAACCGTTAGGAACATAGATATTAATGCTCTCCATGATCGTCGAGTTTTGGAATCATCTACGATTCAGTCTGAAGAAATGTGTAATAATGAACACATCCCTTCTGACCCGTGGGTAGTTCATTTCGAGCATACTCAAGAGAAAAGCCAGTAGGATAGAGCCACTGGTAGCAGCCATAATCCCTGAAGTAGAGAAATCTCAAAAAATTGATTGTGATACGAACTGCTCGGTGGAACGGACAATGGGACTATTCCATTCTATTGGTATGTTGTCTTACTACTATTTAAAACTGTTGCTGGGGTGAAAGACAGCCCTGGAATGAGGTTTGCAAACCAGGTTTCACCATACTGAACAAGAGTTACGATTACAACCAGCCTGAAGGAGCTGTGGCAGCTAATTTCGCATGTGTTTGGCAAAGTACCTGACCAATCAGATTTGGTCACTAAACATGGTTAAATTCGTTTGAAGTAATATTTTCGATAGTGAATTATGGTCTACCATTCTACCTATCATTATTTAAAATTATGAATAATTGCCTTGACTCGTCAGAGCTCATTAACTTTATAAACATTCACATACCGTCAAGACCAACCCGCCAAACAGATTTTTTTCATTTGCTCGCATGCAAGGCTAATCTTAGGATAAATTCTCCAATTCCCCGTATTTGTGCGCAATATAACGCACATTTGCACAATATCGACATTCTTCACAATATTCTTTCAAAATATTTAACCGAAGTAATACGTACGACCACAAATTCATGCACGAGTATAAAATGCATCGAGAGCATCTCATGTCCCGATCCTATATTCCTCTTTCTCTTCCTCTTCCCTCTTCGTTCTTATTTTGTTTTTTTTATTTATCTCGTTGGCTTCGTAAATAATCTGTATTTAACCACTGTAAACGCAAGAAACTTTGTTGGGTTACCTTTTGTTAAACTTCTTTTGTATATATATTTGTATTGAAAGCTGTTAAATCCTGGAAGTAAAATCTTAACGTATTTTGTTGTCAGGACTTATTCATTATTATTTATTATAAGACAGCCCAATAAAACAGTTGCACACTGTTTAGTAAATATTGATATAATATTTTCATAAGAAGCAATCACTTTATGGTTTGACATTACATTAAATAAGTAATAATCACTTTTTAATTTTTCTATGTTTGGAACTAACACTTCGTGGTGGAATTCCATTATAAAAATTTATTAAAACTATTTTAAAACTTTTCTCCAATCACTTTGTTATAAATAACGATTTTTTTTAACGACAACCGGTTTCGCTTAGATCAAGCATCGTCAGGGTAATTATAATAACTAAAGACGAATAAAGAATTATCAGTGAGACAGGACATTAAAAAAGGAAGAGAACAGAAATATTTATATCGTAGTAAAATAATGAATCGCTTCCTCTTGAACATATGCCAAAATACGACTATGAAACTGTTTACATTGTATACATGAAGATATCTAAGGCAGATAGATGTGTCTTTATTGAGTAGTTTCATCGCGTTGTTTATGAGTGTTTTTTGATATGAGGATGTTTGGCTCTTGTATTCATAAAATACCATTTGAAGCCCCGCACGATTATATTTATTCGCTCATATCTCTGTCAGTATACTTTCGGATAATAGTAATCGTTTGACTAAAAACTTTGGCGAAGCTCGTGGCTAAAACGCCTTTTTTTAAATCTAACTTTTTCAGCAATAACAGAGATAGCAAATCCACTGACTTTAAAAATACCAACGGAAACTTATTCACCGTGACCTTTCTAAAGTCTCATTTGTACTGCAAGAATTATCCGACTTAAAAAATGGGTGTGAATTCAAAACCTTATGGAACAACTTAACTTAAAAAAATTCCCCCTGTTTGGTAAAAGATGCCAAATTGGACAGGGAACTAATCTGATTAATTTCCCGGATACCATAGAAATCTGAATTGTGGCCAAACAAACTAACTAAATATTAAATTACTTTGAGTAATCAGTGATATCTTTCCTCGCCCCTAAAAACACTTGCAATTCAGATCTGCATATTCCCCCCATACCCCCGCTGAATTAATGAAGTGCGACTTTCTTCTGAGAGTTTCTCCTCCCTAGGTACTTGTGTACTTCCCTCTATTTCCTTCCCTTCTTATTCTCTTCCTGCTTCTTCTACTTCGCTTCTCTCCGGCGTCGTTGCTTTCGCCTCCCTTCATCTTCTGCTCGCGAGTTGAGGACTTTAATTAAGGGCGTGAGGGGAGGTTTTTAAAATTTAATCTGGCGTTGGCCATTTTGCGGAATCTGTGAAGGAATGTTAAAATTTTAATTAGTATATTTGCTCTTTCGGTAAAGATAGTAAATGCAAAAGAGAAAATAGATTCGAAAGATCTAATCGTTTATACAAACGTCGTTATTAAGTTTACACTTCCCAAAATGGATGAAGTTACGAACGCAAGACGTGGTTGCATATTTCACATCCTTTTCGCCTAAGAAATTCTTCTTCAACCGTGAATTGAAACCAATTTTTAAAAATCCTGTCCTTTGATATGTTTTATTTTCTCTGTTCATCTGTACGGAATGGAAACCTTGACACCAAACTAATATTGCCACGTAAAATGGGAGATTTTTAAATATAGATATATAGACGAGTGGCGGTTTCCTCTAAAGTGCTTTTGTGATTTTGTTCTACCATAATAGAGATATGCTCATAATACCCATTTGTATTATAATTTTACCACATTTTAAATAGTGCGCTATTTGAATTCCGTACTAAAAACTCTACCCATCCGTGTGGATAATACTGTCCGAGAGCGAGTCCGAAATGAACCCCAGACGTACGATATGAATTCAGCACCTATGAAACTTTCTGTTTTATGAAATATGTGATACAAAACTTACTCGTGGCGGTCCAGCGGCAAATGTTGGATTCGTGCAAACCTTAGGAATCTGTTAGCTGCCCGGGTGCGCAGCGACTAGGGGATTTGTTAATACCAAATATATACGGAATAGTATTTTTTGCAAGAATAAATTTGTTTTTTCATGCGATTAGGTATCGTGTTTTAAGTTGTTATTAAAATAAGTTATTTTCTTAAAATTTTATTTTTTTATATAAAAAAACAATAATTTTCTTGTGTAAATTGTGATTATCGTATTAACCTACGACAATTCATTAACAATAGGCGCTTCAATGAATAGCTAAATTGGTAGGTATGTTATTGCTGGGTCGCTAATCTCTGGTGCATTGTTATAATGAAATTCTTTTAGATCTAGGGAAAAACATATGAGAATTATGGCATAGACCGAGATGGGATATAAATCTATAAAGTTGAGAGATTTTTTCTCCCTTTTTTAATATTCGATTGGACTCCCAATGAAATATCACAAAAACCGCCACTGATATGTACAGATAGGGTGACTGGAGTTCTTACGACATTCGTCAATTGCATTAGTGAATTTGCAATCAATTTGAAAAGTGTTGAATTTCAATATCTTCAATGGAGACAGAACTGATAATCCAGAAACAGTGTTACAGAAAACATGGTACAGGTAAACGCCGCACTTCATGGCTTCAAAACTTACCCGACTGGTACGAGTGCAGTTTCGCAGAGTTGTTTCGGGCTTCAATAAGCAGGGCGAATATTGCTCAGATGATGGCCATCCTCTGGTAGGAGAAAGCACCCACAGAGTAGAGGAATCTAGTAAAAATTACATTAACGGTCAGTACCCAAAAATACACCCTCTGCAGGTTGCTAACTCAAGAAATATTACGAATGATTTTTTCTGTAAATTCCATTCATGTAGTTAGGAAAGTGTATAAGCTTTCAAAATACAATAATCCTCAAACTGTAATCTTCAAATTCTATATGAAATACGTACCTTCTGAAATTTTAGATAAAATGTTCAAAATTGCTTTCACTTGCTTTCAAACTATTTTCATGTATTTCATACAATTAAAAGATTACCGTGGATTTTTCTCTTTTGAAACTTTATACATTTTTTTTAACTGCCCGTATAGAATTTACAGATAAATCACTTGTGGTATTGCTTGAGTTAGCAACCTGCAAAGTGATGTCCAGGGCCATTTTTGAGTTTTCTAATGTGTCGTGTGTTGTTAATACACGCGATGTTTGTGCAACAAACGAATGATAATTGTCAATAAAACCAATATAACTTCAATTTATAAAATTTTCCTATTTGCAGGATCTAGGGTTTATTTTTACAGCCCGCACTTCCGCTACAAACTAAAGGTTTTATGTTTTTATATCCGTTCAGAAGCTGATTGTATTTTTATGGGCCATTGTGCCAAGTTATAGCCGGCAATTAAATCGGTTATTGAATGACGTAAATATCAGGCGATTGCATTCCATAAACTGCAGACTGTTGCATGAAACGCCTAATTCAATCGTTTCGATCCGGACCTTACACCGTTAAAAGAATCGTATTCGAGTTTATATTCTAGTTATAAATTGTTGAGCTGTAAAATGATAGGAAATTGAGGGGAACGGCTGCGGTGCCTGTTTCATACAAAACTGAATTTTAGATTGGAAGCCAAATTACCCTTCCAAACTGAATGATCTATTTTTTTTTAATTAAAGGTTTAGTAAATATCTAGTACGGATGAGAAGTAGTTTATTTATTTTTGTTTTACCTTATGAAATATCGGCCATTAAAGGAATTGATTTTTCGCGATTTTAGAGGCAACTTTAACAATTATTTAGGGGCTAACGGTGATTAAAAAAAAGTTTTAACCCGTCTGCTTTGAAAATATAATGAAATGTAAAATTAATTTTATTTTAAAAATATTAAAATAAGCATTATGGTGGATTTTAAATTAAATTAAAAACGACCAATTTATGGTGGAACACAAATTTGCCATACAGAATTTAAAATATCGACCCGAAAAAACCTTTTTTTTTCGAATGTTTCATTTTTATATTTTTATATATGTAATCATACTTACATAGCAAATGTGATATATTTTTTAAAAAGTACGATAAACCCGCAAATAATTTTCTTACCTGCCTCTAAAATTAAGAAAATGGTTTTTTTTCATGGCACAAACTTAAAAAATTTAAACAAAAATAAATAAAATACTTCTCATCCATACTAGATATTTACTAAACCTTTAATTAAAAAAATAAATCATTCCGTTTGGATGGGTATTTTGGCCTCCAATACAAAATTCAGTTTTGTATGAAACAGGCACCACAGCCGTTCCCCTTAAACAAGTTAATTTCGGTTGTGATGTGAGCACCGAGTACGTAACACTATATTCTAAAAAACAACATAATTTCGATTGTGATGTGAGTACGTAGTACGTAGCTGTACGTAACACTCTAATTCTAAAAACTACATAATTTCGGTGGTGATGTGAGTACGTAGGTACGTAACTGTACGTAACACTCTAATTCTAAAAAACTACATAATTTTGGTGGTGATGTGAGTACGTAGTACTTAACTGTACGTAACACTCTAATTCTAAAAAAACTACATAATTTCGGTAGTGATGTGAGTACGTAGTACGTAACTGTACGTAACACTCTAATTCTAAAAAACTACATAATTTCGGTGGTGATATGAGTACGTAGTACGTAACTGTACGTAACACTCTAATTCTAAAAAAACTACATAATTTCGGTGGTGATGTGAGTACGTAGTGAGTAATTGTACGTAACACTCTAATTCTAAAAAACTACATAATTTCGGTGGTGATATGAGTACGTAGTACGTAACTGTACGTAACACTTTAATTCTAAAAAACTACATAATTTCGGTGGTGATGTGAGTACGTAGTACTTAACTGTACGTAACACTCTAATTCTAAAAAAACTACATAATTTCGGTGGTGATGTGAGTATGTAGTACGTAACTGTACGTAACACTCTAATTCTAAAAAAACTACATAATTTCGGTGGTGATATGAGTACGTAGTACGTAACTGTACGTAACACTTTAATTCTAAAAAACTACATAATTTCGGTGGTGATGTGAGTACGTAGTACTTAACTGTACGTAACACTCTAATTCTAAAAAAACTACATAATTTCGGTGGTGATGTGAGTATGTAGTACGTAACTGTACGTAACACTCTAATTCTAAAAAAACTACATAATTTCGGTTGTTACGTGAGTACGTAGTACGTAACTGAACGTGACACTCTAATTCATAAATTCAAATCAAATAATAAAAAATGTTATTTCGGATGTATTTATAAAATTGAAAAAAAAAACTTTTATCAGTGGATACATATGCCACTGTTCTTATAATATTTTATTTACACCACCCAATTAAAATTTTTATGGTGTTTGAAATTATTTAAAACAATTAAAATGGGTGGGAGTATCTAAAATCATATAAGCAAGTCGTATCAATGTGGCCTAACCACAATTTGAAAATGGCTTTGAACACCGTACAATAAAAAAAAACAGCGGTCACAATAATAAAAACTAAAATAATTGCAGAACTTACGAATTAAACGCAATATCAATTAAAAGTAGTTACAATAGTCGGTGGTCTAATGGTCAGCATAGTTGCCTCCCAGAGTGGATGGAACGCCGCACAACTCCGTCTGTCGTTCATACATCGACATTATTCACAATACCCTTTCAAAATATCGAATAATTAATGCAATTAATGCACAAGTATAAAATGTATCGAGAGCATTCCTGTCCCGATCCTATCTTCCTCTTCCTCTTCTCCTTCCTTATTATTTTGTTTTTTTCTTTGTATTTATCTTGTTAGCTTCATAAATAAAACATGTGTATTTAACCACTGTTAGCACAAGAAAATTTGTTGGCTTACCTTTTGTTAAACTTCCTTTGTAAATATCATATATTTGTATTAAAAGCTGTTTCTTACAAATAAATAAATCCTGGAAGTAAAATCTTAACATATTTTGTTATCAGACCTTTAATATTGTAAATTCATACATTTTTTCTGTTATTCCGACTCTTGACATGATCAAAGTTATTTATTGCATATTATGTGTTATTTCATGTCTAACATATGACAATTAATATAAATTATATATAAATATATATATTTTCGGCACGTTCCCAAGTAGTAGATACTCTCAGTAGCGCCCTATTGAAAGACTACCATTCAGATTCGAAACATTGCTTGAATTTACTTTAGCCGTATTTAGTTATCAAATCTGATTAGCCAAGTATTTCCCAACCTTCCCATTAAATATTTTCTTTACCTCCTTTATCCCTTTAGCCTCACAACTTACCCCAATTTGGGGATGCTATGGTCCCAATGGCTTCGGCAGTTGGGAACTTGTGCTGTATTCAAAATTTATAGAAGGGTGATCTATATCGATGTGATAGAAAATAGATGACACTACTTTGTTTTATGCAATAAACTCCCATAAAAATATAAGAAATTGTTTCCTACAACTTTTTATCATAATTTTTACACACTTTAAACTGCACTCCATTCACATGCCGTGTTAAAAATCCACCTGCTCGTATAGGCAATACTGCCCGAGAGTCCGAAATGAATCCCTTATGTGGGTTATGAATAGTTGATACAAAACACACTAGTGGCCCTTCAGCGGAAACCGTGCGAGCGTGCCAATCTTTGGAATCTACTAGCTGCATGGTGCGGAATATTATTTTGCAAGAAGCAATAGATTTTTTCTGTGATCGTTGTGTTTAAATTTTGTTATTAAAATAAGTTAATTACTGAAGATATAAAAAAATTAATAGTTTCTTTTTTAAAACTGTTTTTTGTAACCTACGACAATATCTTATTCATTTGTCATAGACGTTTTAATGAATCGCCGAATTGTTTCTTGTTGCAAAATACACATACAATTTTTATTTGAATGACTTGTTGAGGCTTGTAAACCTGATTGTAATATAAATATAATGTAATTTGAAATTTGTTAATATTATCTTCAATGATTAAATATTATGGGGTTTATAAGCTTCAATAAGTTATTACAATAAATTGAACAATAATCCCAGACTTGTAGAAAAAGTCAATAGATTTCCCATATCGGATAGGTATATCCGAGATACACTATCTAGAATGCAATTAATTCGGGTAGAATCTTGTAGTCACTATAGAAAGATAGCAGCCAAAAAATATGTGGGATTTAATTAAAGATGGTATTAAGAAATCTTAAATTGTAGTATGATGTCGTTAAAAATGACGGAGAACAGTGGGGTGGCATTAGCTCAGTGGATAAGAGCGCTGGTCCCAGATAGGCCGAGAGGTCCTGGGTTCGAGTCCCAGATGCGACCGTTACCTTTTTTTATTTTCTGTGATTAATATGATAAAAATATATATATAGTATGGAAACGACCGTAGGATTTTTTCATATACCTGGGATGAGGGAATTTTTTTCTTACTTTTTAATCTCCGATTGAACTTCCAATGAGTTAAGCCACGAACCGCCACTGCTCACAACTTACTTCTATTGGTTAGTCTCTTCAGTGGTGATTAACATAATAATTTTATTTGGTATTTTAATTACAATTCCGCAGACCTCCGGATCCCGAAGTCAAGTGCACTCATCATTACACCCCGGCGTGCGTTATCATGAAAAGAATCCCCGCCTATCTAATATCTAGCTAGTGCGGGTAATTTCCCGGATTACTCTCGGCACTGACAATCCGGGACGCCATCCCGCCATTCCCGCATCTGTTGTTGCTAATCCCTGATTTGGCTGAAGAGGGCATTAGCCGGGATCCGGGATGCGATACGGGAAGGGCCCCCACCGCGATAATCCGGGACGATGCGGGATTCTAAAGCTAAAACGGTTCGGTTGGGGATTAAGGCAATGTGTTTGATAGGAAATAGTGGATCAAAATACATCATGAACTATGATGAACTTTTCTATTATCGCGTCCGTGTTGAACTGAAAGTATATTTTACATTACTCACGCAACAACACATTCAAAATTCATCATACTTACCATATATCGTTATTAAGAGATCGGTTGCCATCTCTAATGCACAGACGCAATGTAGGTATACCGAGTCTGTTCTACAGGTATTTCAATGGAACCTGTTCGAAGTAACTAGCGGCATTGATCCCCAGTAATTGATTACTGGTACAGGCACGCGACACTCGACGGATACGAGCGCAGCACCTATTTATATGTATTTTTTTTGTAATTTTTTTTTCTTATTTTCTTGTTATATATTTTAATATTATTATTCCACCTTTTTTATTATTTTCATATCTCTATTTATATTTGTATATATATCATGTAATATGGCAGATTGGGTTTGCACTATACGCCCAGTCCTGCTTGATAAAAACTAAATAAATAAATAATCCTTTCCCACAGCCCCTACCATGACCCGCCTGCCCAACGCTACCCATAGACTGTGATGTAGTTCTCCCATATTTACACCGTACAGACAAGAGAGCGCTCTTGTGGGCTGGAACATAATTTTTTTTTTATAAACTCGGATAATTGATTTTAAAGTCTTTTTAGATGCCTTTTTTGTATCTGTTAGAATTCTGCTAAACCGCCATTACACTGTGGTTATTTACAACTGCGTACAACAAATAATTGAAAAAAATTAGACTCTTAAATTTATTTTCACATTAATACCTATATTTAGAATAATTTTATTTATTTTGGTGCCTTGGTTTTTCCTTGATTGTGTTTAAATCTCCAGTTTCTAATTTTAAAAAAATAATGGAGATTTACGAATTAAACTCAAAAACCATTGATAATTCTATGATATTTTCGTAGAAAGCGATTCATTTTTGGTTTGACATACTTATTAAATAAATAAATAAAAAAAACACTTTGTTTTAAACCACATATTTATTTTAAATTTATCACCAACCGGTTTCGCTTATCTCAAGCTTCATCAAGGTAAAACTTAAAACTAAACAAGAGTACACAGTTTAAAAAAAAAATTAAATAAAATTAAGAGGTAAATCAAATTTATTAATATCTTTATTAAGTTCTGCAAGTGTTTTCAGTTTTTATTATCGTGACAGCTGTTTCGTTGAAATGGCCATGAACGCCGAAACAGCTCTCACAATAATTAAAAACTTCTACGAATTAAATACAAAAACAATAATAAAAATATATAGAGTGAATATTTATATAGTTGGAATATACAAAAGGAAGGAAACAATATTATTATAGGAGATATTTTTTAAAACCTTTTTAATATACCCTTAATTTTTTTCTATCAAATTGTTGACAATGGTTTTCTAAGAATTAAATCTCCAACTTAATCTTACGCAACTATATCGTAGTGTACATATATTTAACATCATCTATATTTAAGTAATCACCCGCCTAAAACTTATAACCCAAATTAAACTCAACTAATATATCAACCCCCACAAAGGGTTGGAACTAATTTCAACTTTGAAATAGTTGTTATAATCCTCGGTAAAAGGTCGTATACTGTTGATGCATTCATAATTGTGGTGCAGTGGGATGTTCGCAGCTTCCGACGGGTCCCGGCAACCCAGTTGTTGTAAAGTTGCGTCCCCGTGGGGAGATGCAGGGGTAGTAGAAACATACAAGTATCTGTATTTACCTTCTGCAAAGTTTTGGATTATATCACCATCGTAACTTGGAGCGCTTTGCGCGGTGTGCATCGGTTAATGTGATCAATTTTGTTATTGAACTGATTAAGCGGCGACACTGTTATCCGAAACGTAATTTTGTGTAATCGGTGTAGTAGTTTGTTAAGATGGTAGTCTTTATTCCACGTGCGCCAGTTTACATAAGACAATTGGACTTCTAGACCCCAGACAGGTTATTGCATTTGTTTATTTATTAACGCCCCGATGGACTTTTACATGTATTAACATTTAAATTATTCTGTGTACAGAAATAAAAAAAGGCTTTAAGTTAACAAAAAAAGAACATGATACATAGTTGGTATATTTGAATATTTGTTACATAAAAGAAATTCATTATTGAAAATGTTCGATCAATTTCACCAGAAGTAAATAAAAGTTGTTCTTCTGCGCACTGACGCGTTGACCAACACACTTCTGTCGTTTTATCTCTTCAGTGAAAACCGTTCTAACTCATGTCATTTTGTTAAGTTTTCATCGGTTTATTTATTAAAATTGTACAAATATTTATAACATTACAGATTATTAATCTAATTAATTATAATTGTACCGTTTATGCAGTGTATACGCAATGCCAAAAACCGTTTAAATACGTTATGCGACGTAGAAAACAGATCGATTTCCTGATCCACCATATTTAGAAAGCACGTGGCTCTCCCAACAGGTGAGTTCATAAATAAGTTAGTACGGCTCGCTCGACTGAAGAGGCTGTGACGATGTCCTCGAGAGTGAAATTTTGGTTCGAAAAAAAATCATTTGAGCCAGAATCTCATTGTTAATTATTTTACCGCTAAGCAAAAGAAAAAAAATTTAATTAGAGCAATACCTCTACGTGTCTCTAAGGAGTGGTAATCCCAAAATATAAATAGGTGGGTATAGCCATATGTGTAATCACCTTTGTTGTTGAAACGATTAACCAGCGATTTTGTAATTCTAAAACTTAATTTTGTTATTAGGTAATGTTGTTTTTCTTCCGTGTTATCATTTTAGACTGTGAATTGCGTTTGCTCTTATTTTATACGACTATCATGATGGTCGACAGAAGTCAAACGAAATAACAGTTTTCATATAGAGGAGCCGCTTAATCAATCAACAACAATATTCCGAACAAAGGGGTTTAGTGATCACATTAACAGAAGTAAGACTGATCAATAAGGCAACGCTCTAACGTGCAGATATGTTATCATTTGCAGTGAAATATGTATCACTACCACAGAAGAATCACTCCTACATACCCACAATCGTATTACATAACCAATTTTTTATTTTTCTTTTATTATAACATGTACTAGGTTCACAATTAAGATGTACTAAAACACAGTGGATTCATTTTTCAAAGTTACTTTACGGGCTTTATTATAAAAGCATTAGAACCGGTAGAAAATCGGATATCTTTACGAGACTGTTTGTTTTCCAAGAAAACGTAGTAATTTCCTTCGTGTTACTCGAATTTCCACTATTGATTCAAGCAAGGGGTGACTTAATTTTCAGGCTATAAATCTGAAGGCTTCTTCCCACCCCTTCCTCGAGTGGGTAGGTAGTGGTAGGAGGTTTCGTAGGAGATAAGGTTTTCATTAGTACGCGCCCCCTTCCTCCCCCTCGCGGTCATAATCAGCCTTAGCAATAAGACAGCCAGCTCGAATAACAAATCCATTCCGAAATTTCCAATTTAAGGGAGGCTGCCTTAATTATTTTGTTCAAATTCAATGGTATTATCATATTTTAGAAACAATTCAATGATTTTAGGCGTAGAGGGTTGCTTGGTCCTTGGTGTACAATCTTTCAGACATATTCGGGGAAAACACATCAAAAATAATGCGACGACATCCGTGGTCGAGCGATTAAGATCTTCGGCTGCGGATCAAGAGGTTGCTAGTTGGAAACTCGGTGTGCCCAAATAAACTTTGAATTTGTGTTATTCCACCTAATTGATATTATATTATATTGTACTACAAATGCGACATTTTCTATAGTGGTACATACTCCCGGTGTCGCCCTGGTGAAAGACTATCATTAAGGATTAAAACTTTGCTTGAAATAGCTTTAGCCATGTTTCATGACTAGATCTATTTAATTTTTTTTCTTTTTTATTAGTTTCTATTTAAGTAAAGTTTGTACATGTTTATGACAAGTGATAATAAGACATTATATTAAAAGTATAAAGCATATTATATAAGGAATATGTAACCATAATGCATATAGTAAGTGCGTATCCCAATTTGGATTTCCGTGGTCCTATTGACTCCGGACAGTTTACACATAAAAAAAATGTTTTCTTATATTGTATAAACAACCGTTCGTCATATAGGTCTGGTACAACATTCTACCCTCGTTATGCCTACGGATATTAAATTCAACGCACGTAAAAGGTTTCATTCCGAATCCCATCGTAATCTCTTTCTTCTATCCTTCTCGTATCGACAAGTTCCCCACGGACGATCAACATGCAAGAAACGAAAAAAAATGTATTTTGTTTAGTTTCGTTTATTTTTATTTATTTTTTTATAATTTCCCACGTGGATCGCTAAAAAAACGGTCACATAAAGGTCACAATAAATTTTCTCCCTAATCTCCGCACTGTACCCCGGAACTGATAACTCTCTCTGGGACCTTACTAGGGCTTGCAAAATCACCCAAAAATGTCCCGGTAAATCGTACTAGATATATATGCCGTATGATTTATAAAATAGAAATAGATATTTTAGCCTTAAATGCATTTTTTTAACACCATATTTGTTCCACGTAGAATTTTATTAAAGTTGTTGATACCTGTTGGTATGACATAACGACATAAATTGGTGAAAAATATTTTTAAAAATTGCTGGAATCCGTAATGTTAGACATATTAAATGATATTCTTTGAATTTTATTTTCGAAAATTATTTAGACTGGTACTAAATATTTCAAGGCCGTGGGTTGAGTTAACAAGTAATCACATTGTGGACAGTGATAATGATTCCAATACTTAGTAGTGTTGATTCATTGTTTCCGAGTCTACGGCAAGGAATGCTGAACTCGATGAGTTTCACTAAAGAAGGTTAGGCAATAATACAATGAATTATATAACAAAATGTAAAACAAGTAATTGTCGTAAACAACTAAGACTTGTTAAATAACGTAGGAATGACTTTATCGGTAAATAGAAGAGGATGATTATGAAATGCCTACCTGGCGATATTCACGTCTGTTCGCTAAATATGTCCGAAGCTATTCAAAGCAACGCTTTGATTCTGAATGGCCTTCTCTTACCAAGGTTATTATTAGTATTTATATTCAATTATAATATAGATACAATATTTTTCAATATAGATTAGATTGCTATACCGCGGGGTCATCATATATCAACTGTTTGGTTAAATAGGTCACTTGCGTCTCCGGTAACATCCAAAACCTGAAAAATTTGGAATTTAGCATGCCCTTAACATAACCGTTTGGGAGGTGGGGGTGGGTTTCTACCCCATCGCGTCCCTTGGAATTATTACATCACTGGGGTTAAAACTACCCCCGCGGCGAGGGTAATTTATAGGAACAAACAAAGGCTATGAAAACGTATGACACCGGCGCGCGATTTTCTTCACTAGATTTTCCTTAATAAAGGTGTTTTAGGGTTGATTATCTCGTTATAAATTGTCTAGAATAAGCCTTCAGCTGGACAAGTTAATTCCGGTTATAGTCTTGACTATAAACCAGAAAGTCTGTCTGTATCTCCCTATAAAGACTCTCGAACGGGGAGATCTGGCGTCTTGAATCTCGCACAGCTTAAAGAGATTTTTAAAATATATTACTAGTTACGCATTATGTTATTCTAGATATTATAGGATGGGGATCTGCGACATCTAAGTACACACACAAACTGATACAATTCAAAAAGGAATCATTAAGACAATATTTAAAGTACTCATAAGAACGCCATCTATAGAAAATTTAAAAAGTTTTTACGTACTAAATGGACTACAAATATATGACAAAAAATGTATTATTGAAAGAATTAAAAAATTCAGAACCCCTACCAGATCTCATATTCATGACACTAGATTTCAACATTCCATTTTATAAAACCACTTTCGGATAAAGAAACTACTTATATTTTGCAACAAAACTCCACAACATCCTTCCCCCAGATATAAAACGAATAGAAAAATTTAATTAGTACAAGTCAAGAATTAAAGTCTGGTTGAAAGAGGTCAATGAAATAACTTTTATAACAGCACTAAAAATAGAAGACGCGTCTAATTGTATGACACCAAATTTTCTAGTCCCCCTCAGCACAGGACCCAGTGAGGACGACACAAAAATCAAATAGTTTACATAATATAATTATTGTTTTGAATACAAAAAATTATTCTTTAAACGTTTTTATACTTACACTATAATTTTTGTTTTCACTTGATTAGAAAAATCAAAATGAAAGTTTTTCCTGCTCTGCTTCGCTTCAACACTGATTTTTTAATTTGTTTGTTCTTATAAAACAATAAAGTGACAAATACTGAACAAAATCAGCGGTGTTTTCGATAATTTTTATATAGAAAAATAGTAATTTCAAAGAATCTCACTAGCTCATGGTAGAAATAAAGTTGAGAGCTAAAAATAGGTACGCCACCTTCAAAGCCCAACCAAAAAAAACATGTACTCGTACATTTAATTGCGCTAATGCTACAGTGCTCCTCAACACATGTGAATTCCCATCTAATTGTTAAGGGAAATTTATCGCCACACCCTTGATATATATTTTATCTTTGAATTTAAAAAAAATATTTAAATCTCGCCGTTTACGACCTACTTTTATCGCTTCAGAAAACCGATTTCTGTTTCTAAGCTTTGTTTGAGTTTATGTTTTAATTGCTCATTCGTCTTTGAAGTTTGCACCTACCAACCTCAATATACTCGTACTAACAGACAATCCGGTATTAGTCATAATAAAAACCTATGAATCTACCTGCGTAGTTTCCTGTCAAAATCGTCCGGAAATACTTTTTGGCACCAATGCGTGTACCACCCCTTCCGGTAAATCGCCACTTCCTCTCGCGGGCAACCCTTCCGGCGAAGATTTGAATTTACGGGAAATTCCACCGCATCCGGTCCGAGCGCGAAAAAGGGCACGAAAACACCCACCGTTTTTTATCTGCAATTATTTATGGGCGCCTGTGAAATAATTAAAATTTATTCGACCCCTGGGCCGGGGAAACAGATAACAAAAAGTCGGTGGAAAAAAATAAAAAAAAGGCAATTAAATCTATTCAGGTGTGAAACAATGTACATAATTGGTTGTTTTTGGCTCTGAAAGTAATTTATTATAGGAGTAATTACTGTGTCACCTAAAATATATACTGGGTTTTATTTTGTTATTCAAGTTTACATAATAAGAAAACAACTTGCGTAAACCTGTCGAGGGACGTAGTGCTGGATTTGTCACGAGACATCGAAAAGTAGTTGAGCCACGTTGTGTTATTTCTGTCACCAAATGACACGCCTTCATAAAAATCATTCTATCTCATTTTTCTATTATGGTCAGACACATGTTATAAACAGTTTTACAAATAGAGAACAACATGATTTCTCTTTGCATTTTAAAGTTTACCATAGACTAATTAACCAACCATCAGGCCGTTTCCCCGCCGGGGTAGGCAGAAAGGACGGACCTCCAAACAACTCAATCTTGGCATACATTTCTTGCTTCATTCACTTTCATATATCGTCTGATACATTCTCTTTTATTATTTCATGGTCAGACTGAAGTATTTGATTCACACGATCGTGCCATGTCTTCCCCGGCTTCTTCTTCCATTCACACTCGCGTCATATATTATTTTTACATTCCTTTATTCATTCATTCGCTCTGCATGCCCAAACCAGCTGTTTGCCAATGCGTTTGTCTAATTAAATGTGTTTTTAGTTTCGTATATAGTGGTATTTACCAGTTTACAAGAAAAAATCATCGGTAAGCGATTTAAAAACCTTTATCTATCTATAATTGCTTTAAAAATTTTAATATTTTTAAATGCATGTATCTGTTTGCAATACTAAAATCTGAATGTTTTTCACGTGCTTTCAAAAAAGTATTTTATTTTGGGATAGATAATAAATAATAATAGCGAATCTATTTGAAATTTGAGTATTATTTACTTATTATTATTTACCTATTATTATTTACTCACTACTTCTTGTTAACAAAAATAACGAAGTTGTTTTATATTAAATAATATTGAAAGAATCTTTTGATTCTGGTATCATCTACGGATTTAGTTACTTATTTTCTTAAGGGCAAACAGATTGGTATAAATGTATTGAGAATTTGTTAATAAGAAATATCCTTAAACCAGTGCGTCTGCGGCATTCATATTATTGTATCCCACACAAAATAAACATAAAATTACAATCTATCCTACTATCGGAGACGGGTTATTTATTTATTTCTTATAGACACAAGCAGGACATTTATGAAATATACTTGTATTACATTTTTTATTTGTTTATTTAAATTTTACAAAATAAAAAATATACATATATAATGCAAAAAGTCCCGAAAAACTACTTTTTTGTAGTTTGTCTAACGGGAGCTTATTATTCAAAACTCAAAATTTACAGATAAGGTTACAAAAAAACAAAAAAAATAAATATATATAATATAATAAAAACGTAAAAAAACATATGCAAAAAACATTAAACATTAATATTTATCAAGTATCTTACTTAAAAATATATTAAAAAAATAAATATAATAAAAACATAAAGGACGGCAATAAATCATCTACAAAATAATATTTCCTTATTATCTAATACAAATATCTTCTTTCAGTTAGTCAACTTTTCAATATAATTATTAATTGTTTAGTTTTAATACTGTTTTTATTTCAGCGGGTAACATATTTATACAGCTAGGAATCATGTGATCTAAAGTTCTGTGACCATATTTGTTTGTATGCTTGGGAACCATTAATCCTTCATTAAAATTGAGACGAGTATTGTAAGTGAGCTCTAGTCTATTTGTATTATATGTACGGTTATTAATGTGCTGAAATATAATTTTGTACCACAGAATTGATCTAACTGAAAGAATTTTGAATATAATATTGTCCCTGGAATAAGTCTGGATTATATTTAGCAGGTAGACTGGAGCTGAAAAGATCTCTTTCATTACTTTGAATGTTGTACATTTTTTTCACTATTTTCACCCGAATAACGCTGTTCTGGTTCTTAAAAAAAATACATCGTCAATATACTAAATATCACGAAGAAGATGGTTCATTCGTATACAATTCATCCCTTGTTCTCTGTTCATCCCACATTCTTCCATTACATTACATTACATTTCCTGTAGACTGCCATGTATACCGACCGATTAATGTCCAGTCACCAACGCCCTAATTAATAAGTCGCGCCGGGACAGGAGTGCTCCTGGCTACAATCGTATCGTATTGTCAACATTAAATTACATAATTATTATCTGAAATTACCTTAACTTTACACCCTGGCTCAATAAAACACGACCCAACTACTGACCAATAAATTAGCTCTATAATCTCATAACAATACCTTCCACTTCCTCGTGGAATGGGAGAAATTATTTGGAAAACCGAACACCTTAAATTTCGTCTATCTATCCGTTTAAATAGTACATTAAAACTAAATTTCATGCAATTAATTCCTCGATAAGACTGGTGACAAAATACACCACCCAACTTGTATACAAACCTACCGTATTCGGTATATGTACGACTAGTCAGTGGCGGGCCGGAATCTTATTTTATTTATAAAGCACATCGTTGAATACTTTAATTTTTAAAAAGTAATTTTTTGAACTTACGAATTCCATTTGTCAAACGTTACGTACACCTTAGTTAGGCACTTCATTTCTCAAGATTACCTTTACTTAGGCCAACCAAAGAAAAATTTTAGTTTGAAGATTTGTAAATTGAATTTCATATGTCAGCTAATTTTTTTTTTTTTTTAAATATTTTATTTTTGTTTTTCTCCATAAATATCTAAACACATGATTTATTCGCAAGAAATACGATATCATTATTTAGCTTATGTTAATAAACACCGAAGAGATGAACCGATAAAACTGTGTTTATTTTGAAACATTTATCAAAAATATTACTTGAGAAAAGAATCAATTTCATTGGCCTGTCTGGGATCTTATGTAATTGTCGAAATAAGTTTTCTTTCAAGTTGATATAGACCACATTTCTCGTGATTATCTGTAGTGTTAGTAAACACGTTTTACGTTGAAGTCATTTTAGCTACACTGGCGTTGTTTACTTTATGAAATAATGCTGGGTAAAGCCAAGTGTCTGATCGATTACTTAAGTAATTGCTTATTCAACTTAACCGCCGCTCAGGAAAGTTTGGAAACATCGGGTGTTCTCTTTTTGTTTTAGATGCAAGTTTTGTGTATTACTCGAAGATCAATAACATGAAGCGTATGTCATAAAATCAGAAATAATCGATATGACCGCACGCCTCTGGTATTTGTAATTCTAAGGCATTATTTCAGGTCCCACCCTTAGCAGTATAAATAATATTCCAACCCTTATCTGGATGCCGGGGAGACAGTTTCCAGGTATGCCAGAATTCGTTAGCCGGGGGGTGGGGGTGTGTTGTTTTAATCTGGAAATTATCATATTTATTATAATTTGATACGTACGCCACGCTTGTGCGGGCAGAGCGAGGCGGAATGTAATTATTTTGAGATTTTCGTACATTGCCAACGTACGAAATAAAATAGATTAATTACCCAAAGGTAACTTTGTAGGCGGAGTTTTGTCTAAATCATGTTTATGTCGCCATATTGGGACCGACACGTTGTATAATCTCTACAGTTATTGTATATACGTTACGTCTAAGGGTTGGGAAAAAGGATGGCACATTTATGAAACCCCCTAAGCGTCCTACATCTTTATATACATATTTTTATTTAAGGAAAATAACTTTAATAATGTTATTATCAAGTTCTGCAAGTATTTTATTTTTTATTATTGTTACAGCTATTTTGGCGTTTAAAGCCAGGACACTTTGCGACAACTTGCTTAAATTATTTTATTTCGAGTCTTTTAATTTTTATGGTATTTGAAATCGTACATCGTAAATCAGAGTAAATCAGTGTTTACCGAATATATCCATAATTCATTAATTGCAATCACGAATTAAACACAATAACAATTAATAAATTAATTAAAAATTATATTTTCATATGAAGTGGTAACTTGGTGATGTGACATTATAATTTAAAAAAATAAAACAATAACTTTAGACACTGTTTGTAAAAATATATATCAATACACATAACTCTGTATTTCACAGTAAAGTTTTTATATGTTCATAGTTTAGTTGTATACTGCCCTGAAGAAGCTACGGTAGTAGCGAAACCCGGTCGGCAAAAGTATAAATAAAATTGATGTAAACAATGTTATTGTTTTGTTTTTTAAATTAAAAATTACTTTATAATCACCACTTTATTAATATATGCATATCAACATCTTTCGAAAGCGATGCTTTCGTCATCAAGACTACACAGAATACATAGTATATACAGAATATATAGTATTCCGTATATTCCTGAAGATGAAAGCATCGCTTTCGAACCATATTGATATGAATATATTAATTATAAATTATAAATTATTTTTAATGAATTTATTAATAATGACGCCACAAAGTGAATACCAATCTTTTGAAGAAATTATATATAATAAAAATTATATTTTTTTTATTAACAATTTGCTGTGGAATCCCGTTATAATCATTTATTGAAACAAGTTTAAAACTTTTTTCACATTTTATTTTGGAACATACCGGTTTCATCCTATTACGGCTGGTATCTGACTGATACATTTTTCCTTAAACGATGGTATGTATACAATTTTTGGTGTATTATGGTGGTAAGCAATATTTTTATGTAAATTTTATTAATTATTAATGCCATATCCTAATTTCGCATATCGTAGGGTTTAAGATGTATTAATTTTAATCTTCTTATATCTTATTTTATTATATAAAAAAAGAATGTCCCGGGTGTTGTTTTGTATTCAAATCTACAGTTTTATTCCGAGCTTGATGAAAATTTTAAAACACTCTTTTTTCGAAATAAGAGGAAGATCACTGTCTAGATGAGATTTCGATAAACCACCCCCTTTCCCTTTTCCGACCCCTTAAAGCAGATTTTTGGTATTTCTTGATGAAATTTCGCACACTTGACTTACAGGAAAACTATTGGGCAGGCGTGGGAGTAACACATCACAATCTAAAAACTTTTCTCTGAAGCATTCATAACCCCTGGCAACGCCGGGTACTTCAGCTAGTATAATATGATATTATTAAACTTCTATTCATCAGTGTACGAAAACTTGTATCACTAGTTTTCGTACACTATGTGTATAAGATACCAGGCTATTTTTGAAAAGACAAATATTCCCAGGTAACACAATATTTGAATAAAATTCCTGCTGTCATCACATTATAAGCGGAAAATATTGCTTGTGTAATGATGGGCGGCTTAGATAGCAGATAAAATATACCCACGACACCTGGGTGGGAACCCGATCCATTTGTCAACTCAGCTGCTAACTGGGGTCAGCCTCATAATTAAAGACAATTAAAGCAACATTAAAAAATCGATGTACGAGTATATGGTGACCTCTCACTCTGGAATGCAGTGCAGATTTATTAAATTGTGCTTGTGAAAAAAAGCTCATCGGATTGTGAGATAATATCGTGTGAATATTGGCAAAATACGTTAACTCTAAAATGGCTGTTTTGAGAAATCAACCATTTAAGTTTTGTGCCAACTTTAAACTTCTTTATAAAATTCTATTACATTATTGTAATGCAAAATAGATTTAAAAAATTTTACCAGTATAAAAACATTTTTTTGTGATTTGTATATCTTTCTCCAATTACAATACCTGTTAACTTATTTAACGGTATATTTGTATTTAAAATTACAAACCTTTTTTAATTTACCACAACTTATTGTGTTCAGCCAGTTTATAGAGCCTAAATAACTTCATAATACTGCATTATTATTATTATGTAAAAATGTTAAATTTCCGACTTAACGTTTTTTGCCACTATGTCTACCGTACCTATGTTATTCCTGGTTATGAACCCCCGACTTTTGGAAGAAGGATTCGATCTCTCTGATGCAGAGGTTCTCGTGGAAAACTTAATCAATTCACTAAATATATAAAGAAAACTCTCAATAAAAACTACAATAAATTTTATTATTTTTTTATGAATTTTTTTCTTTCCTTTCTATCAAGTCCCGTTCTACCCTGAACCAAACATTAAATAACTCAAAAAATCGTTAGTTTCATTGCCCCACCACTGGGTGCATATTACAGTAGATTCTAGAGAAGTTATGTATCTTTAACTGGTATTTTTTCCGGCCGCGTATCATCGCGGAGGAACCGTAAAAACTGAGTGCACACACAAATGGCCCTGAAATTCCTCCCCTAGAATCGATAAGGCAACCGTGGATGATAATTCAGAGGTATTTTCACCCTCGCTCATAGGAAACTACCCCCTCCGTCCAAGGGTGGAAGGCCTAAAGTACTGTGTACGTGAGCTCGAGCTCGCATTGATGGAGTTCGCGTAAATCGAACTTATCTCAGAAATTCATAGATATGTAGGTGCCGTGTAAAAAATCTTGGTATTGTCCTACCACTGAGAGCACCGTTGTAATATATGTTTCCATTAAATTCATTATATTATATAAGAAACAGGAAGAGATTATAATGGCGAAGTTATCGGGGGTAGGATTGTAAATAGTTATGTGTTTATGAATAAGTATTTTTCCAAAATATTCTCGCTTTTACTCAACTTTTATATGATTTATTATGGTGTTTTTCATCCAATAATTTTACGTCATTAATAATTTTCGGAGAACTTCTTGCAGATTTGAGAAATTATATATTTTTTTAGAAACTATATAAATATGTCAACGAAATATTTATATGAACTTAGTTTTTCTATTTTGCATAATATGTACTAGGTACGTGCAATCCATAAAGGCTAAAGGCTGTTCCTACCCGAAGATAAACAATGAACGACAAAGAGAAATTAAAGGTTATGAATTTTTTTGATAAAAAGATTTTTGTAACTTTATTTCACTTTTTATTTTCGACGGGCTTTCTTCAGACTATATAATTGTGTACAATATTCTATCTACAATATTAGAAAGCAATGGGGCTCACCCCTGATAGATCCTATATATATCGTAGATTTAGTTGTAAAATCACCAATATGAAGATGTCCGTGATAAGGTGAAACCGTTTCGATCGAAAATAAAAAAAATTATGAAAGTTATAAAAGTTTTTTAATAAAAAATATTAATATTCGAATGGAATTCCACTATGATTTGATGGTTTCAAAATTAGAAAAAATTAAATTGTAGTAGAATATTTAAATATGCTAGAAATTTTTTAAAATGCAGAAGAACTTGTTCAGTTGATTACAGCGGAAAATAATAATAAAATGATTATTTTTAAATATTCAGTGGACATTTTTTCATACTCGTACTTATAAATTACACACAGCCTACCTTTGGTTATTGAATAATGTACGCCACTCGTGTGCACTCACTACGTAACGTGATACAATATTATACTATATACTCGTAGGTACAGTAAACATAAATAATTCTCAAAAGAAATTGATAAATATTTATCGAATACCTAGACATTATATTATATACATCATTTAATGATATATGTTTATCATTTAATTTCTTCCAACCTTTGGTATTCACTCTGTGGTGTCATTATTAATAAATGAATTAAATAATACACTTTATGTTCACCACTTTATTAATACACCTTTCGAAAGCGATGCTTTCTTCATCAGGAGTATATAGATATCTGTGTATTAATAAAGTGTATTATTTACTTCTTATATATCTGTTTTAAATCAGATTTCTACCTTCATATACTTAATATCCAATTGGGTTTTTATTCTCATAATTTTTTATTTTATTAAATTTAATTATTTTAGCGTACAAATAGTTTCAGTACTTAGCTTTCTGACTCGCGGGCATTCTACGAGTAAAATAAATATAATGCCTGGTAAAGCGTGAAATAAGGATTATTTCTTACTTTCAGGCTTTCTGTACATTGCCTATTTACAATGCTTGTAGAAATTTCGATAAACACATATTTTTCATGTTTTCTTAGAAAGCATTAATTTTATATTGTGTCTCCCTTTCATTCTATTTTGTATTGTCTCACCTGTATATATGCTTACTCTATGTACATTTCTTTAGTTTTAAAATTTTCATTGCCGAGGTTAAATTGAAAATAAATTAGAGAATCCAAACAAAATGTTTATTATATTTAATTAATCATATTTCACACTGTGTCCGACTTTTAAGCTCCAAATATTCTGGTAATTTAATATTACGGCTTTAAAGTTGGCAACTGTTCCCAACACGATGTTAGCACCTGTACGGAAGGCTCTCCACATTAATTAGAGTCAGTTTAACTATTTAACTACAAATTCCCAGCAATACAATACTCCTAGATACCGCACTATCCGAGACACGAGTCCCACATAACTCCACCCGGTGTAAATCACCCCTGTCGTATCTTCTGTATATCCAGTGCGATCTACACCCACAGCCAGAGCGAGGGTGCTCTGCCTACCGGTGTAGATAGCGGGCGTTAGGTAGTGGATAGCAGGTATCGGGTTGCGGATACCAACCCTTGCGATACTGTAATACTAAGAACAGAGGCAGCATAATGTTATGTGTATTGTGTGCTATACCCACGGGCTGTCAAAGCAAGAGGCGGGCACTTAAATATGTCTCTTTTTCCTCCACTTGATCCTTAATCACGCTTCTTCTTCTTCTGGTTTCCTCACATAGATAGCGGGAGTTCGCTACCATCATATTTAACTTAAAATAGTACATATATTACATACGTACAATGGTTATCAGTATCGTACAGTCCATAGTGGCTGAAAAGTTGTGCTAACCCTAAGAATAATGGATCATTAAAGAAAATAACAAGAGTTAATACTTTTATGTCACAATCGTTTTACATTGATATATTGTTTATATCTGACAAATTTACACTTTTTATTTAGATAATATAATATCAATTTTAACATATTAAATGCACAATCCGTACCCGAAGTTGAGAAAGGACACACTGCCTACCTTTGGTCATACACCTATGTACACCACGGATGGTTATATAATGTTCTAATGTAAAACAATAACATATTATGAATAAAAAAAACTATTAGCAATTGAAGTTACAAACTATATTTAAAAATTACAAATTAAAGTTACAATCTATAGTTAAAAATAACAAATTAAAATTTACAGTTTGCAAAAATTTCAAATTCAAATTTGCAATTTACTAAAATTGGTTATTGAAATTTACAATTTACAAAGACTAAAAATTACGATTCAACTTTTTTGGATAACGGCTAAGCAGATGGTACTTTAAATTGCCAAACTGACATCTATGCATTTTCGAAATTATCCCGAATTATTATTTACGGTTATTGGGTTTACGTGTATTTTGTCGGTAGCGAAATGATCGCATCAAATATTTAATATCGGTATATAAATGTATTTAAATACTAATATCATGGTTTATCACTGCAATGCACATTACATACCATATATCCGTTTGTAAAATCCTTGAATAACAGTAAATGCAATGGTGCTTGTTTATGTTAATTTAACGTTTAAAAGTTTTACTTTGACGTAATGGGAGCATTCCACAGTGAAAATTTTTTGGGCTAAGTCAATCGTCATATTTTACTTTACTTAGCCGCCGGTAAGTAAAGTTTGGAAATATCGGTTTCTAGACTTTTTTTCTGTTATGCCTTATGGCGGCCCTGTATACGACTCCGCGGAGGAACAGCCGAATGTTCACAGTTATTATTCCCCTACGCACGTCAATAGTGAAAGTAGAGTGTAGAGTTCCAGATAGGTACCCCGTGCCTCCAGCGTACACAACATACCCCCAACACACAGGCGCCAAGTAAAGCGATCTTATTGCACCTAATTGTCTGCAGTATTGTTTTACATGAAGGGTTCTAAGTTCTAATTGTATTTTTACATGTTGTGTAAAAGGTGGAAAATTGCTAATTTTGTATAGGTAATACAAAAAAAAGAACTAAACCTAAAAACCTCCTGTACGAGTAATTTATTCAATACTAGTTGTATTATGTATGTCATCGCATACATTTGATTTAGTCTATTCATAAATTTATTTTAAATGATATATTCCTGCTTAGTTTACCCCTTTTCTGTATTGTTTTTATATTGGACAGTGACGAGTGTGTTTATTTTTTAATTTTACTTCATAAATCAATATTAAAATAATGTTACGTGTAATTTACACACGTGGTTATATTCACAAAATAGATTATTTTATTTTATATTACCATGAAATGAAATGGACTACTTGCTATATATAGCACGGCCCAAGCTAGCGTACTAAGTAGGGAACAACTTTATCAATTTTTATTTATTCACCTATACAATCTTATTCTTATAAAAGGCTTATGGTACTTTGTCTGTCTCTCTAGGAGAACCTGTATTGAGAGCAGGCAAAGTTTGAAACTTTACAAAGTTTACAAAGTTCGAAAAGTTTACAAAGCTTATAAAGTTAACAATTTACAGTATGATGTAGTGGTATGTTTGAAGCGTCAATTGAACATTGTATCATACTCGTACTTATAGGGATGTTTTAAAAACATCATTAATTTTTGATCTGTTTTGGCTAATGATCCAAATGTTGGTGTCCAATTTATACGTATCGTAGTTTTTTTGTTCAGTCTAATGGCCAGTGGAAGTATATTATTTAGTTTTGTACTAAAATTTCTAAAATTTCTTTTGCCAAATGTTGTTTTATTATTATGAAAAAATTCCACTAATATAACGTTATTTGTGAAACTTACTAATGTTAAAACATAATGTACACAATATCAAAAGGTTATAGAATGTTAATGTAAATAAACTATCTACGTATCTAATATATGGTGGGCATACTGTCAAAAAATGTTAATTCCAAAATCGCTGTTTTGAGAAATCAAGAAATTTAGTTTTGTACCAACTTTAAACTTCTTAACCAAATTAAAAATTATAATGTAAAATCGATTTAACGTTTTTTTCCAGTATAAAAATATTCGATTTGATATTATGATTCAGCAAGTGACGCTGGCACAAAAAAAACAGTTTACAATTCTTTGAAATAAAAATAAATCAAAGCCCTACACTAGTAATAGGCAGCCCGCTCACTGGGTAGAGAAGATTATCTCCACATTTATCCACCTCTAACCACATTAGATACAGGAAGAGGAAGAAATGTTCCCTGGATACACAAACAAATTTACAATACGATATATATGATTTATGAAAAAAAGTGAAATTGTGACCTTTTAACTGATTTACCGGTAAATTTATATGTAAAAATAGATATATTTTTTTAATTTACCACGACTTTGAATGTTCTGCCACTTTACAGAGCGTAAAGAGCTTCTAGTTTTCGATTTAACTTTTTTTGCCACTATATCCACGATATTACACATTCCAATCTACTATTAGTGACATACTTACACATAATGAAGGTATGTATCTCCATAAAAATGTTTTACATTTTCCATAAGTTAACACTTTTTGTTCACAAATTTATTTAAAGTTGTTTTACCTTCATTTTTTATTGGATCATGCACATGTATTAGCCTCTGGGCTGTATGTCCCTGTCTACATACCCTAAACAAACTAAAATATTTAAAAAAGGACCCCAACAATGCCTTCGACAAAACATCAAGCGTAAACTATTCACATTTTTATGTGATTACCGTATAAGTGTCCCAACTGCCCAATTCGCTGTAAGGCTAAAGGATATGGGGAGGGGTAATAAATTGGAAAGAGGAAGGTTATGGATCTGGCTATTCATTAAACGTAGCTAAAGTCATTTCAAACAACATTTTGTTTCTGAATGTGATTCTGAATTCATGGTCTCTCGCCAGGGTGATACTTAAAGTATTTACTGGTCTGGAAGGAGATGCAGATATCTACTTTACTTTACAAAATCTCATAATACCTTACTTTAAACGATTATTTCTTATCACTAACGCAACCTTGTAGATAACAGATATGGACACTATTATTTGTAATATCCCCTCTCTTTGGAAGTTATTATGTCTTCTTATTTATTAAGGTTAAGACCCTGCAATAACCTCCAAGTGGAAACTGAATATTATTTTGAAAAGAGATATGTTAATACGAAAGAGGGAGGAAGCGCGCTAATATAAATGGCGCTTAGGGCGAGCGATCGTAATAAGAATGTTTAATAAAACACAGCAAATTTAGTAGAGAGCAAAAATCTCAAAACTCTTGACTTAAATAGCATTTAAAGAAACGCTGTGATTTTTTTCATATCTATTAACATGTTGAATAACAGAACCACGCGTGTTATTTATGTTTTTCATAGCATATTTTGCGATTTTTTTTCCATCGAGTGAGTTTCTAATAATTGCCTTTTCAGCTAGACATCGGAATAAAGATTATCTTAAAAAATAACATAAATTTTTTAATGTGGATGAAAACTGAAGTTTGTAATATATGCATAGAATTTCTGAATGCGTTCTTCAGTCGGGTGCTATAGGGTGGCATTTGTTCTATTCTTCACATGTTTCAATCAAATAGGTAGGTACCCTTTGCGTGTAATTGTCTTGGTTAGCCTAAATAAGAAGTACGTAATCAATTTCTTGCATGTCAATATGTTGCCTGTCTAAAATACCGAGATCTGAATAATTAATGGTGAAATAACGACGTTACCTAAATACACATTTACCCCTGACAAAAATATTACAATTATTGATTTTGAATTAGAAACGCATTAAGGAGACTCGTTAGATTTTACCTGTATTCTAATGGGTTAGTTCTTTCTCCACTTCGCTATTACACCTGTAATAAAATTATATGGGGTTTGTGGAACGGAGAATTCTCGAAAAACTTCTGCGGTGATGTAAATTGGCCTACTCAGTGAAAGTTTTTCTTTTCATTAAATTGAAAAAAAATTTCTTTGGATCTTTGGAAATTTATTTTTAATGTCATTACATTTTTCTTAGCTAAAACTCAAAAATGGGTTTTTTGTAATATTCTTTGTCACCTTACCAATTAAATGACTATTACTTGTCATTTCTAAGTGTGAAAATTACAACTTTTTTCTGTCTGGAATTGCGAAGCTATTTTCAAGAGCATCAATTTTCAGTGTTTGAAAGAGAGAGTACGAAAACAGTGTGCAATATAGTTGTGAATGATGAATACTTGGAGCAGGTCGATGAGTTTGTGTATTTGGGAAGTATGTTTACGAGAGATGGAAAGTCTGATAGGGATATTGAAAGAAGAATGCAGGAAACCTCCATTAACGGAAGACTGAACGCGGTTGGCGCAAACGAAAAGTTGTCCAAAGAAGCGAAGCTAACAGTCCACAATGGAGTGCTGATACCAACCCTGATCTATGGCAGTGAGGCATGGAACTGGCAGAGGAAGGATGAAAGTAGACTGAATGCTGTAGAAATGAGATCTCTGAGACGAATGTGTGGTAAAACCATGTATGATCGTGTGAAAAATGTTGAGATTCGTAAAGAATGCAAGGCTGATGTAAGCGTAGTGAGCAAGATTAAGAAAGGGACGCTTAGAGGTAGAGCGAATGAACGAAGAGAGGAGTGTAAGGAGAATATGTGACGCGAATGTGAATGGAAGAAGAAGCCGGGGACGCCCGAGGAAGACATGACACGATCAAGTAAATGAAATACTCGAGTCGGGCCATGTCAGAAGTCGGAATAACAGAAGAGAATGTATGAGACGTTGTATGAATTTGAATGAAGCAAGAAGTGTATGCCAAGATCGAGTTGTTTGGTGGTCCGCCCTATCTGCCTACCCCTGCGGTGAAACGGCGTGATGGTTAGTTAACAATTTTCAGCTCGATACGGTGGTACGTGGTTTCCATCGCGAGTTATAAACCTTTGAAATATCTAATAACACGAGACGTCGATTGTTCGATGAGAAAACATAGTGATTTTAAATAAGCGAAACCGATTAGTAACCAGCTAAGCTAACCTAACAACCGCATACCCCATTTGGGGATACCGTAGTCCAACTAGTTCTGGGTAGCATTTTTGTACAGTAGTCACGTAAAAAAATATATTAAATGCCACAAACTGCTTTACATTATTTTAATCTTCGAACGGAGATAAACATATGATTTATTTATATGAATGCCGCACAAGAGTCCCAACTGCTCCCAACCGTCTGGAGCCAGTGAGACTATTGCATTCCCGATTAGGGAATGTTGTGAGGCAGAAGGTATTGGGGAGGGGAAGGAGAAGGGGAAGAGGAAGGTAGGGAAATAGGGAAATACCTGGCTATTCAGATCTGGTCACCAAACACGGCTAAAAGCCATTTCAAGCAACGTTTCAATTCTGAATGGTGGTCTTTCACCAGGGCGATACTGAGAGTATCTTCCACTCTGGAACGTGCGCAAATACACTATTATTTTAAATGAATTAATTGTGAAACAACACAAATTAATTAAATAAAATTTACTTGCGCACGCCGGGATGATTTGAACCCGCGACCTTCGGATTCGTAGTCGAGAGCCTTACCCCTCGACCATGGAGGCCGTTTATTGGTATTGTGTTTAATTCGTAGAACTTCATTTTTTTTAAAATTGAAAGCAAATCTAATTTCTGCAAGCATTTCAATTTTTGAAATGCTTGCAGAAATTGCATGAAAATGCAATACGGAAATGAAACTGCGTACGGGTAAATAAAATCATACAAGTCGTCTCAGTGTGGCCTGCCACAGTTTGAAAATAACTTTGAATGTCTAAACAGCTGTCACAATAATAAAATATATCAATACTAAATTTGATTTACTTTTAAATTTTGAAAAAAATATATATATATAAATATAAAATTAAACATTAAAAATGGAGTGAAAGTTTTGTCTAAATTACCATTGGTTTTAACCGTTGCTTTAGCCTTACTCGCCATCGATGTAACAATTGGGTATTACCAGAGTTCAATCAGGTTAAGTCTGTACAAAAAACGCTCGTACAATTTTACAGCCAATTCCTTCATAAACACCGGCGCAATCGTCGCAATAAAAACGCAAAAATATAAGTCTGGCGTAAAGGCAACCCCTTCTCCCCGGGCGCGTTGTAAAGAACGACAAAGTATCCAATAATTCACGCAGGAGCCGGCGGGGTTAAAAATTAATAGGCGAAAGCCCAATAAAACCCCATAAATATTGTTTAAGAGCGTTTGATATTTTAAACCCTCTGATTTTATTTATTTCCTTTATTCTAGGCCCAAATAATAATAATAATAATAAAGCACTGGGGAGAAATGCAAGCCCCGGGGGTGCCGAGTGATTGCGCGAATTTCAACACTCGAGGGTTGAAATTTAAAATTCAGGTTGTATTTGGAATATTGTCACCCTTTGTTTTGGTTCGGTGTACAGGTGAAATGTAATTAAAATTTAATGGCAGCTATTTCGGTTGTTGGATAGATTTTGTCATTGCCTAGCATTCTAGCCACCTTATTATTACACCAATCCGTATAATTATTTTGAATAGGCTCTCTTTGGAAGACTTGTGGCCACTTTCGTCAACCAAACTGAGCGACCGCTATGTTAGAAATTATCCCAATGCATAATTTATTTCGATGTCATCAAAGCGGCTGTGCGTATTTTAAACTCAAATCGACAACAAACTTTCCAGGAGAGTTGCTAAATATGAGGTATGCTTGTTTGTGTTGTGGGCGACGATATGAGCGTTTGGAACTAAGACAACGCCTGTTTTTGTGAAGTTACTTTAGTTTTTTAGTTAGTTTAAGTGATATCCTTGAGGAGTATTTGTGTAAAACTATGTATGATGTAACAAATTTGGAGATCCGGAAAGAATGCTAATGTTAAGCATGAACAAAATTATGAAAGGGGCACTTAGATTAGGTATGGCCATGTAGAATAGTTGAACGGAGAAAGGGGCGCCGGGAGAGTATTTGTACCTAAAGTGAATAGTAGAAGATGTGGGGGACCTCCGAAGAAGACATGGTACGATCAAGTGAATCAAATACTTTAGTCCTGTGAATTGAAGAGTTAGAATAACAGAAGAGTATCTATGAGCCAATGAATAAATGTCAATGGAGCAAGGAGTGTGTGCCAAAACAAAATTGGTTAGCGGTCCATCCTCTGTGCCTACCCCTGCGGAAAAATGGCATGATGGTTAGTTCGGTATATATATTTTACATCTTTTAAGAATACTTCTCCGTTGCTTCTCTACCAAATCTGTTGTTTCTCCATAAACCTTCTTCAAAAGCTAATTTCTCCAAGTAATATTGCAGAAATTCCGAGTTAAACAACTATAAATCCGGCGGTTAATCCTCCGCTACGGATTAACCTTAGATTTAGTGGGCAGTTACCTCAGTGCCTTAAGTGTAACTGCCGGCAGCTAGTTCCCACATAAACTCGGATTAACTATCTGCGGAGCGAGCCGCTTCATTGTGCATGGAAATGAGAAAACGTAGATTGTTTCAAAAGTCTTTACGTCATATTAATTATTTTAAAATGTTTTGTGCTCTCATCCATTTAATACATTTTTTCGTCTATTTTTGGTTAATTGTGGTGGTGACGCGGCCTAGACATTTGAACAATGTGAAATTGTAGCTAAAATTGCAAAAAATTGGTCAGGAGTGTGTAGTTCATATTGTAAGCTACATAAAGCAGAGAATAAATAACTCCAGTGAAAAATATTATCGCTTAAAAACTACATATTCATTTTTGATAATATAATAAAACACATATAATACTTATTTCCACTTTTATTTTATTTTACCGTAACCGGTTTCAGCTTGTTAAAGCTCATCTTCATCTTCAGACTGGTACAAATTATTCTTAATCTACGGTTTATATACACAACATATGGAGAGGACGGAGGGGGAGGGGGGTAAAATAAAATAAAAGTAGAAATAAGTTTTATATGTGTTTTATTATATTATTATAATGGAATTCCACCATGAATTACCAGTTTCAAAAATAGAAATATTAATCTTTTTTGGTTTTGTTTTTTTTTTTAAAATTTATTTATATATGTTTTTAAAAACTTTATTACTCTAATTTTTTTTATTTGTTTGCACATTTAAGTATACAAAATAACTAATTATAACTTGTATGTACTATTACATGTAACTAATTGTTGTAACTTATATACTATTACATGTAACTAATTGTTGTAACTTATATACTATTACATGTAACTAATTATTGTAACTTATATACTATTACATGTAACTAATTATTGTAACTTATTTACTATTACATGTAACTAATTGTTGTAACTTATATTACATGTAACTAGTTATTGTAACTTATATACTATTACATGTAACTAATTATTGTAACTTATATACTATTGGGTATTTAAATATAGCTAATGTTAATTTAAAAAGAATGGATTTTTTTCTTGCTCAACTTAGTGTACTTTTTACAATCTCTTTTAAATGTATTAATTGGTGCAATTTTGATTGGGTCCGGCAGAGTATTATGACATTTCATCCCTCTATAAAATAAACTGTTCTTTTTCGAAAGTCTAATTTCCTTACATGTTCTTGCATTATGTTTGTGGAGTGTCCACTTTGTAAATAATTTTGTTCGAAAAACATATTGGTAACAGGTTGTTTCTGATTTTATGTATAAAAATCATTGCGTTATCGTTCATCATATAGATCAACGAACGCCGATTATGAATATGTAAGTTTTATTATACATAATTATACATAGAATTCATAAATCGTTCTTTAAAGGTGAATAAAAAACCATCTCATCAAAATTCCTGTTTCGTTGGTACCTATTGCAATGCAATATTAGATAGAGCAAATGGGGCCTACTCCTGACATAAATACCATACATACCATTGATTTAGTTTAAATTTTACCAGTCTGAAGATGCCCACTGTAAGGTGAAACCGGTCCGGTTTGAAATAAATTAGCGGAAGAAAGTTATAAAGGTTTTTTAATCAATAATATTCACATTAAAATAGAATTCCACCATGAATTAACAGTTTCAAAATTAAGTTACGTGAGTTTAATAGCTTTAAAATTGAAAATGTTAAGAGGAACGGCTGCGCTGCCTGTTTCATACAAAACTTAATTTTGGATTTCAGGCCAAAATACTCACCTAAACCTATTCATCAAAAAGTATAGTAAATATCTAGTACGGGTAAATGATTTATTTTTGTTTTAAATTATGAAGTATGCCATGAATTTTTAAGTATTTAAAAAAAATCATTTTTCCAAAGTAAATATGATAACGTAAATAAACATGAAATCAAAACATAAAAAAATAACGTTTTATATACTTATTTTAATATATTTTTTATTTTATTTTTATTTTATATCTCATTATATTATCTAAGAACATTTTTTTAAACTTTTTTTTTTACATTTAAAAAAAAAATTCTAAACATTTTTTTAAAATCACCGTTAGCCCCAAATAATTGTTAAAGTGCCTCTAAAATCTCGAGAAATCAATTCCTTTAATGGCCTATATTTCATAACGTAAAACAAAAATATACAAATTACTTCTAATCCGTACTAGATATTTAATATACTTATTGATGAAAAAAAAGATCATTAGGTTTAGGTGAGTATTTTGGCCTCAAATCCAACATTAAGTTTTGTATGAAAGAGGCCGCCCAGCCGTTCCTCTTAACCATGCATTAATAATAATTTTTAATACTAATTGTAATTCGATGCTTTGTATAACTCCGTTCTTGTAAAAAAATCACGTCAAGGGCTCTGTACAAATATTATTTACTAGGCTCCATATGATTATGTGCGAACAGATACAGAAACATACTAACCTTGCAGATCTTTTCGATTAAACTCGTTTTCATATTGCCTTTATGAAGGCGAAATAGGACTCACGCGTAATAACAATTACCTAGCAGAAGCTTTTATAATTAAACCGTTTTTTTTAAGTAAATAATCTTCAATAGATTTGTACTTATTTTGTTGCGTCACAATTAATAAATTAATAAGATTTACTTGGTTTGCACCACTGTTTTTAATATGTAAATATCAACATGTTTCGACAGCGAAGCTATTCTCATCAGGATACACTAAAAATAATGACAAATGACTAACATAGAAAATAAAAATTTAAGAATAGACAAATTACAAACATAAACAAAAATTAATATTTATTATAAGCAATAATTATTACCTGAAAAATCATACAAATTGAATACGGGACACGAACCCGCGACCTTTTGAACAAAAGGTCGCGGGTTCGTGTCCCGTCGGCATCATGTATTTTTTCTCGGAAGATTATTCAATTTGTATGATTTTTCAGGTAATAATTATTGCTTATAATAATTTGTTACCATATTTGTGCTATGCATAAAAAAAAATCTTGTCTTATAAACATTAGTTTAATCATTTAAAATAAAAATTAATATGTCTACACTTGTTATTAATTTTAGCATACTGTGTATAAAAGCTTCGTTTTCGAAAGATGTTGATATTTATATATTAAAAACTGTGGTGTAAACAAAGTAATTCTTATTATTTCTTCAAAATATGTAAAATTTCTTTGTGGAGTCGTATTTTTTAAATTAATAACAATTGCTTTGTTTTTTTTAAACTAACTAACTAACTAACCATCACGCCGTTTCTCCGCAAGGGTAGGCAGAGAGGACGGACCGCCAAACATCTCGATCTTTTCATTCACTTCTTGCTTCATCCACATTCATACATCGTCTCATCTATTATTCCGACTTCTGACATGGCCCGACTCAAGTATTTGGTTCACTTGATCGTGTCATGTTTTTTTTTGTCTTGCTATTTTCCTTTTTTTATTTAAATTATTAACAAAAATAATTTATTTTTAAAATTCCTAACACATTTATTTGATGTTTTATAATAAATTTTTATTTTTTGAATTATTATTTTTTTTTTTTTTGCGTTTTTAATTTGTACTATTTTTTTATTATTTGTCTATACTTGTCATTTTTTTAGTGGGTATATTGTTTATTCTGACGAGGGGAGCTTTGCTTCTGAAACATTTACATATTTACTTATCAAATACAGTGGTTTTAAACAAGTAAATGTTATTAGTTTAATTCTTATTAATTTATAAATAATAATCGTTATTATCTAAAAAAAGAGTTCGACAAATTAAATTTGAACACAATAAACACCGGGAAAGTTTAATCCTGGAGAGGATACGATTTTGCACGCAGATGACGCAATATTAAAAACGCTTTCGAGGCTTCTATATTATCCGTCTTTACAATTACTCCCATTTATGAGCAGGTTAGTGGAAAAAGAAGATTAGGTATTTATTTATCAGTAACCTAATGAACACCCTGTGGTTCCATTGTATTAAGAAGTGTAATGTCTAATATCCTTTGTTCACACAGAGCTGAACATTAAAAATAATTTGTGGGAGGATAACTTTTAATTTACTTCCCCGGAACTAACTGGGGATATTTTATCCGCCTGAGAGGCCGGGATAAAGGGGAAAACTTTTCACATTAGAATTTTTTTTTATGAATCCAAGAATAGTTTCAAAGTTAGGGCTGGGGGCTTATTAAATGCTGTCACATCGAGCCCGTGATTGGGATTTGAGCATGATATTGGTCATTTCTCTTTACTTAAGTTTCTACCCACTTTATGCCTTCTTTGCGATAACGATTATTAAATACGCAATTAGAAGTGTTTTTTTTTTAACAAATGTTATTTTTATTTATGAACTCCACTCTTTTTTCCATTTTTTTAAACTTTATATCCTCGCAGGAGGCCCTGGCGAAAATAATTTTCTTCAGTCATCTGTGGAGATGGTGTTTGGAGGGCCTTTTTAAGGGAAGGGAGGAGAGGAAGTTCTGGAACGGAAAAAAGGTGTGATGGGTGAGTAGGAATCTGGGGGTCAGTGTGTCCAGGAGTGACGGACGTATTAATCCACCCCTCCCACTGCGGTGCAAGGCGATGAGTTGAGAGAGTCCGGTTGGAGAGGTCAAGGAGGTCTCTCCTAAAGGCAGTCACGTCCACCGCCAAGACCTGGACAAACCTCACCCCTAGGGGTGGGATGCGGTTTGTTTTTACTTTTGTTGTATTTTGCTAGTTTATGATTTTATTGCACTAACCTCTCCACATTCTGGAATAAAGACATCACATACTAATATTATTATTATTTTTCTTAATGTTTATGTGAGAACTATACACGTAAGAGTCCTAAATGTCTGGTGCCAGTTGAACTATGGCATTTACAATTTACAAGGTTGGGAAGTCATTTGTAAATATAAATATTTCCAGACATCCTATCTCAAATCTATTTTTATGTATTTTTCCTTGTAATCATTCTATTCACTTGCATGTCAAAATATTCTCTCTACACTTCTTTCTTCCCACATCCGTTCTACATCTCCGAACCATCTAATCGTAAGTTTCCTAATCTCGCTCTCAGGGATCTAATTTCTACTAAAGACCTCTCCACTTTCATCCTTGCTATACGCCTCACTGTTATCCATCCGAATTTCCTGGTATCAGAAATCAATTGTGGACTGCTCGCCCTTCCTTTGAGATCAGCAAATATCGCATTTTTATATGTTTAATATAATAGATGAAGGTATCCTATTAAGGTCACATTTTTTTCTAATATTATGTAAACAGTCGATTCTGCTTAATTGGGACACATTGGGCGCCAAACATTTTGTGCCAAATAAGCGACTGGCTCTAATAAGCGAAGTTTAACGTAACATAAAAATGAAATCCTTGTATATGAGTATATATAAACTGTATTAAATAATTGAGAAAAAAATGCGTATTACAGAAACATAGCATGTAATTATTGGGTATATGTGATATGTGAATATGAAAAAATGTTGATTAAAAAAAATCGTTAATTTACTTTTATAATAGCAGCAACCCAATAAATAGACATGAAAACGATATACATAATGCATTTATAACAACAACAAAAAACTGCCGGAAAACAATAATCGTGAATTCTTTCATCTGTCTTGTGTTTTTGTAGAATTGGTTAATACAAAATCAGCATCTACTACCAATGGATGTAGGGCTCCCGTATCCCGTCGTTGTCTGCTTGTATAAAATAACGCTGTAATCCGTTTCGCATCGACTTTAGGTTGGAATTTAAGTTTAGCGCTTTCTATAATTAATTAATTAATTATAATTTCTAAAAAAGATTGATATTCACTTTGTGGCGTCATTATTAATAAATAATTAAAAATTACTTTGTAATCACCACTTTATTAATATATACATATCAATTATTAATAATTAAATAATCTAATCAATTAGTTATTTATAATTATTTAATCTTGCCAATTAATTAGTATAATTAATTTATTGATGAGTAGTTTTACAAATACGCATTTATTTTAATTTTTAAATTTACTGTTCTGAAAATCGTCGTAAATTACTATTGGTTCTTTTATTTTGTTTCTGTTTCTTGGGATTTGGCTCAAAGTAATCGGCTATCCAGATAAAGCGGTGGTCCAATTAAGCGGAATCGAATGTATTAATATTTTTTTTTTAAATCATTTTATTTTGAAGTAAATTCACAATAGACCGTTAATCTCGTAATGTTATTGCTACGACCTATTGCTATTGTCCAATTCTTACGTGGGTACTATATTTGAGTCAAAACCAAAGCCAAAGC
This sequence comes from Halesus radiatus, assembly GCA_022606495.2. Taxonomy (NCBI): domain Eukaryota; kingdom Metazoa; phylum Arthropoda; class Insecta; order Trichoptera; family Limnephilidae; genus Halesus; species Halesus radiatus. The sequence goes on along the minus strand of JAHDVE020007929.1, from coordinate 12,305 downwards.
CAAAGCCAAATGAAATGTTTCCAGATTCGATACAAAGCGGTTACCTCGATTGAAACACACTGTAATGTCTTTGATTCTCCCATTTGCTGGATTTGGCGTCGTGTTATAGAATATTTCAATTATTTGTCTTGGCATACCATCAAATCGATCCGTTTTCGTAACCCCTTTCAAGAAATCCCATAATTCCAATACGTCCACTAAAAATGGAGAACGATTTGTGTTTGCAGAAGATGCTGGGTTGTTTACACTCAGTTACATTATCCTGCCGGTCCGCCACCTGCGGGTTCTATATTCTGGGCCATATAGGCAAGCAGTGGCTAGCCAAAGGAAAAGTATTATGGTGTATTTATTTTTAGATTCAAAGGGCGTCGGCAGCTTTCCGCAATCTTAGAGCTTTATTTTAGGTATTTTGTAAGAATCAGATGTATCACCGTCGTTATAGGTATGGAATTATTTGTTCGAAAACCTCTTTTGGGAGGATTGAGGTTTTAGTAGTTAAAACAAAAATACTTAAGAAAGAACAATTTTGAATATGATCGGGAATTTAGACACTTTTTTTACGTCTAAAATGTCAACGTTTCATTTCCAAAGTGAGTTATGACGTTATTAAATATCAATTATTTTAATTAAGACGTCATATTGTTTCTTCCGTATGACAAATTTTACCACCCCGGTGAATGGAATTGCCGTGTTCAGTTACAAGATAGGATAGCCAGGCACTTCTACCCAAACCTTCCTCTTCTCTTTCTTCATCTAATCCCCCTTCTTATATTCTTTAATCTCACAACATATCCCAAATGGGGGTGCCATTAGTACACACTACTTCCGGGCAGATGGAACTCTTGTGCAGTAATCACATAGAAAAACGTAGAGTTTGTTTTTTTATATCAAAGAAGCACCTATAATACAAGCCCTCCCAATTCGTTATGAAGCATTCCAGATAATTTTATCTTCCGGTCAAAACTTCAGTGACACTGTTTGATCGTATCTGCAATAAGTATACATGAACGAATAAAGCAAATCCCCCCTACGCGAGTAAATAATGAAAACTTTGGGAAATGCTGATAGAATTGCCGATAAAAAGCGGATTCCATTCGGGATTTTTATCCCGAACCGTTTCCCGATAGGTGGCTTACGAGGATTTACTGCCAGACCCGCTGTAGGACCCGCTGTAGCCTGCTTCCAGCTGCGCAGAACACAAGGGTACAAGAAAGGCAGCAAGAACGTGTTGCGTTAAAAAGAACTGTAAAAAAATTGTCTTCGGGGATGCCTCGCGTATGATTATTTTATGGGAAAAAATACTTATAAAACACACGGCGGAAACACAGAAGTCAGCAATTGTTTTCACTGATAAACTTTTGAACTCTAGAACCAATAAAAAAACACCCTTTATCTTACTGACATATTTCAACTGTGCACCCGATGTAGGCACGCGTTTTGATTGTATCCTGACAGTGCACGGATGTCGAAAGAATCATTAACGTTAGTTTTTTCGAGCACCTGCCTTTGAATTATCTGCCATTTTAGCATTTTATGAGTTTTTAAATCTTCATACAATTTGTGTTGCAGTTTTCCCGTTGGAATTTTTCCTTCTGGTCTCCAATTTAGCAGAGTATTTTAACGATATTTTCAGATTCCAAGTTCATTTCAGCATTCCCAACATTTGCGCCTTAAGTTTTATTTTATTTAGTTAGCTTCGATAAAAGTAAACTAGCCGCCTCACCGTATGCCAGGTCAGGTTCAGGACAGGTCTAAATTTAAATTAATTATCATCCGTATGGCAACACTATTTTTTGCAACTCTTATCTATCGTGGGGACAGTAACTTCATCCGTGGTATAATTTTATAAGACCTTCAATAGTAATTTTTTATAAGGTTCTAATATTTAAGTTATTGGCGTTGATAACTCCGTAAAACAACCGATTGAATGACCAGCGATTTAAGCCGGTGCTTTAGCAATTCCACAAATTAAACCAGCGGTTCATAGTGCGCCCAATCCACCCTTAACAGTTATACAATCTCGGGAAGGTAGAGGGGTAGGTACTGAATGCAGGATTCCGAGTGAACCCTGAAAGCCGTAAGGGGATGTAGAATGCGGAACTGTTCCGTGGCGACTTAATAATATATGGCGAGTTTTAAAATGTGCACTTCCCTCTACTCCGCGGCTCCATTGCTCTATGGCTGGGGGAGGAGATTTTTCCTTTTCTATGTATTTATTTTTGGACTTACCGTAGAATGTCTTATTGTAAAAATCAACTGGAATGAAATAAAGCTCGGTGTAATTTTTTCGTTTTTCTGGATTCAATGCTGTTGCTTTTAAACTAAAGTGCAATTTTTTGGAAATATCCCATCGAGGCTGCAGTACAGGGCTATAAAATAGTTTACTCTTTAAAATAATTTAGACGTAAAAGCTAAAACTGGTGTACCCGAGTACCTACATATACGTACACTAATTCATTCAATTCATTGCCGGTAACCCGGGCGTTTATTGGCATAAAATTTTACACATTTACATGTACTTTACCCGTCTCACTAGACGATGTCTATTCTGATACGGGTAACAATAAAAATAAATATATATATGTATAAATTAATAAAAATGAATAAAAATACACAAGGAAAAGTGTAAAACATAAAATAAAATTTTTAATACAACGTTTAAACAGTGTAAATGCGAAAAAAAACCTAAAAAGGATTATTCAAAAGTGCACAATAAAAATGTTTAAATTAAAAAAAACATATAACAGCAATAAGAATAATAATATCAGATTAAGGAGAGTTTGCAAGTAACCTTTTGATGCAATTCCTTTGACTGTTCATTAGCCATGTGTTGAAGTTTTTATATAACCATTTTAGGTTGTTTTGCGTTATATGTCGAGAGGTTTCTATTAGGAAGATGTTGAATATGAGAGGTGCGAGGTAGGATTCGTGTTTCTTGGCAAAAGTGAATTTAATATTGGGTACTTGAAAATGATTGTGAGATTTAGCTCATGTGTTTTGTGAGTGAGATATGTAGGAGTTGTGAAAGGCTATAGAAACCAAAATGTGGACGGTTAAAGATCCAATTGGACTGTAAATTACGATGATAGATACTATGTTATTTGATCGTGCAGATTTTGTGCCGAAACGAAAGGATGAAAATTGAAGATCCTACCTTGTAATCCAAAGCAGGATGGACAATACTGTTCAGCGGCCTGTGTTCACTTGTTTCATTTGTAAGATTGTTTCAGGTTTTTAATGATACATTTATTATATTAGATCATTAACGATCGATGACGGTTGCTACGAATTGACCGTGTTATGCGGCGATTGGACGAACCGTTCTTAATGGATTTGTGGGATGAAATGCCTCGAATAAAAAAAATTACTTGTAATTACATTTTTCGTAAGAGTTTAAAAGGTATATATTTCAGTTGCTATAGGCCTGCTCATGGAGAAGTGATAAAAATTCTATTACGAGGAGACCAAGTTGATCTATACAGAATCTAGTCCTAGAATCACTTATTCATCCTACATGCTACTAAAAAGGGATAATCTAATCTCTTTCAACGGAAGCAATCTTCCCAATAAGCCTTCGATTGACCTACTCGCTGTAACCTTAAGTGACCAGCTTAGGTCGGGGCTTCATCGAAGCCAGAGTTAGCATAGCCTCTCAGAAGCTGGGCGTATTGTATAAAGCCCTGAGTTACCTACTATAATGATAGTACGAAACTGTTGGCACAACTCTATATTGCGCTATTCTTTTAAGTCTGTAGCCACGAAATCTGAATACTTATTTAAGTTTTATTACTAATATTCCATAAAATTCTCTATAAATAATTGCTTCAGAAACATTTCTACATCAGAACATGCAACTAAAGTTATTTAATATTTTTTCAATGATTTCTACCCAACCTAAAGGCGATGAGTTAAATAAAACTTTTTATGTATCTCAATTTAACTTTTGAGGATCTCCTTTTCATGAAAACACATTGCGACTCGGTTTAAATTGCATTTCCTTCTACTTTAATAGTCCCGTCTCGGCCTCCTCCGTGCGGGCACCCTATTGAATTTCTATAGAGTCCCAATAAGTCCCGGAAGGGTGGGGACCCCCATTATAAATCACATCCTCCTCCCATCACGGAGGATCGTTCTCTCTACAGTAAAGTCCTGCTACTGAGAGCTCCGTTATAACCTCTCTTTCCGTTACATGCGTCGTTTATGAGAAAGAGGGAGAGAGGTGTTTCAACGGAGCTATCAGCGATTTGCCTTTATTGAAGGAAATCTAAATCGAAATTGGTATATAGGAGAAAATCCAAATTTATTTTTTACTTTTCAGTTTGATGCGACTGTTAAGTTAATGCATATTTTTATTGGGATATTTGTCACGGATTTGTATTATATAAAGTGGGGTTATGTAACTATATTGGGTTCCAAAATCTATATCCCCGAAGGGGTATTGAGTGAAGATAGATGATATTTGGTTACCTACTTAGTAGCTTCCTCCTTGGCAGGCTCCGATCGAACTATCTACGTGCTAGAGATACGCACTTTTTCAGATTGAGTCGGGTATGTTTTGAAAATTTATCGATTATGGAGAGCATTCACTTTTAAGTTCTCGACAGCTATCTTCGTAATCGACAATATGGATTTTTATCGACTTTTTATCGAATTATCCCAACCTACACGAACGATTTGCCAATGGAAATGCCGGCGGGGAGAAAATTGTTCAGTTATTAAATCTAATCGCTTGGGATATATTTTTTTTTAGATCGCCATACATATTTTGCATCAGATCACTATTCTCTTTTATCTTCTAGTATCTGATGTGTACCCGGCTTGCTCGGGTTTTTTTTTGTATTAAAGTTGTGAAGTTGTGAATTCTTGCTTGTCGTTTGGCTGCCACAATTTAATGACAGTGAAATTAATGTCTTGTGACGACTATTACTGTCTCTAAACAAAGGAACAAAAAAACATTCATTCGACAAATTTATTTTTTCAAACCATATATAAATAATAAAGTTCTTAAGTAGGTACCTACTTATGTTTTCCATTTTGAAAATATTCTACTCAAACAAATCTTATTCTTTTGAATATATGATCTGTGGCTAACCAGAGTGGTATATCTATAGGCTAACCTCAATACAATATGGCGGGTTCAATGTTTTTCATACTAATTTTAAAACGTTATAGCAAGAGTATTACATATTGGATTTCATTCAATCTACTCTCTACACCTTCCCGGCATTAATTAGAACAAACTGTGTTTTTGTCAGCGAAAACGGTCAAGTATTTTTCCAAAGAATCGAGCACAGACAGACAAACTTTAATTTTTATATATAGAGATTCAAATTTTTTTTACCTTGGAAGTTATTATTTACACTTATTTGATATAATTATCATAACTATCTTAATCGTACCCTAATCTAACATACGGGATAGCCGGTTAGTACGTAACTAAATTCAATTACATATTTTATTAATATACTGTATTATGCTGTAAAAAAAGACAGAAACTTTTCACTGTCCGCGATATTGTAAATAACTAACTTCAGCGCCCTTGAGGTGATTTTTTACAAAAAATGGCGCTATGAAAATGCTGCACACATTGTTATTATTGTATGTAAGTATAAGTAATTATTGATGTTAATTTTTTTTTGTATAAACTCCTATTTAAAAAAATAAATACCGACATGTTTCGAAACCGATGGTTCTCTCGTCAGTATACATAGTACGTATATTAAAAAAAATGATATTTTTGTATTGATATTTTAGTATTTAAGATGAAAATTTAAACGTTTTTAAGGTAATTTAAAAAAATATATAAAAATTGAAGAATGAAAATATAGATGTAATATCAATGATAAGAAAGGATCAAATTAAACTTCAAATAACGCAATGTGCAGTGTTTTTACTATTGTGTCCTCTGTGTGCAAAATCGTATCTTCTCCAAGCTTAAACTTTCTAATAAAACTGTGTTTATCTGAAGTTACCTGCCATGTAAGTATGAAATAAGATAAACCGTAGGAAGTAATATTTGTACGGCACCCCCGAGGTGATTATTTACAAAAAAACCATATACACAAGTAATCCAATTATTATTAATATAGGCATAATCATTAAACGGCGCTATGTAAAAATGTTGTTTTATTTATTGCTTTGTTATACTAGATGCTTTTAACATTTATGTTAAACTTCGCAGTCAATGTAGTAATTTCGTGGTTCAGATTCTTTGTATTGTAACTAGGTACATGTTTTATTGTTTGCTCCATACTGTGCATCTCAATGTTAAATAACAATCATATGAATGCACTTATACTAGTTATAATTATCTTGTTTATAAAAATACTGTTATACTTACATAATGTTACCTACTATTACATGTGAATTACCAATTATTATTATTTACACTATTTCACACTTTTAGTCGTATCAAGTTCTGTGAAACCTCCTTGAATGTGTGTATTTGTTTAAGTTTCTACATATTATGTAGGTGTAAAGCAGAAATTAACAAATCTTTTAAAATCTATATTGACTCAGCCTGTATCAAATGATAATCGATCAATAAATAAATTGTTGATCTCTGATAAATTTGTATTGCCCCCCAATATATCACCGAGATGGGTAGCGTTATTGGAAGCCTGGCCTGTCCATTATAGGAGTGTAATGTGTCAATTAATCAACTGATTAAAGTGACCTATCACACGAGATTGACTGCAATAGATATCTGAATAAAATACAGACTACGTAATGGTGTATAATTTGTTTTGAATCAATCACAATTTTGTCTACCATAGGTGTTAGATTGTTTGATACAAAGGTTAAAATACTTGGAATATTTAATAGAGTTGCTTTCACCTACATTATATATGTTACCATATAATATTATATATAATTATTGCGTGACAATTCGGCCCCGTGATAATTCATCATTAAAAGTATGAAAAAACCTAACCTATTTAATCATGTTTTTTTTTTACTTTTAACTTTGTATCTCTTTTCAAAAGTGTACCGATTTATCACTATGTTGAATTGATCGGCTACCTATAAGATTACACATTATTCTAGCTAAAGTACCCTGCGTTTCCCGGGGTTATCAATGGTTCGGAGTAGAGTTTTGAGGATGTGTTATTTTGCTCCTACCCCTACTCAGTATTCTTATTATCGATGCAAAATTTTATCAAGAAATGCAAAAATTCTGCTTTAATTTGTTGGAAAGGGGAATGGGGGTGGTCTTTCGTAATCTAATGTTGGCTGTGATTTTCCTCTTATTTTTAATGTCGAGTGTGCAAGATTTAAACAAGCTCGGAATAAATAATTCTGTAGATTTGTATAAAAACAAACACTCCTCTTTAAATACATAGAAGTAGATGGTTTTCATTGGACGAGTCCTTTATCATAAAGGTTTCCATATCTGTCGGACACATTTAAATATTGTTTTTAGATAATTTCTTCAAATTGGTATTCACTTTGTGGAGTCGTTATTAATAAATGTATTCAAAATTACTTTGTATTCACCACTTTATTATTTTATTTTTATTTTTAGTATTCTATAAATTCCCGATGAGGAAAGCATCGCTTTCGAAACATGTTGATATGTATACATTAATAAAGTGGTGAGTACAGAGTAATTTTTAATTCATTTATTGTTCTTACAACTTGGAAGCTTACCTGTGCTACAAAAAGAGCAACTAACGAAGTATTTTTTAAATGCGTAACTCAAATTCTGTACCCAATATATCATTCTAACCTTGTAAAACCATAAACAATACGAACGTATACATCAACCATTACTTTATCTGCAAATACCCTGAATAACTGTGTGCATGGTTGGCTAAATCAGCAGATAGATCCCTTGGCATCGCCCACCGGTCACTTGGCACCGACCACTGGATGTGGACACCAAGCATCAAGCTGTAGGATGACGAAGAGATATGCATCAACGCAGCGGCAGTCAGGAAGCGTCAATTGACAGTGATCGCTTGTAATTTAATAGCTACCAACGAATAAATCACCCACATAGCATGATATTAGCTACTCACTACTGACCGGCCATTTTTTAGGCGTGGTCAACATTTTTTTGATTTTTTTTATAAATTAAAGAAAGAAACTGTCAATATTCAAATTCCGCATATTATCACCCTTATTAGCGGAAAATAATGCTTGTGCAACGATAGAGGACTTAGATAGCAGAAGATTGAACCCGCGACGCCTGGTGAGGACCCGATGCTTTCCTCCAGCAGGACTCTCGACCCATAACCTGGCACTGCAGTGTGAGGGATGGAATAATACGCCCGTCTCTACTGGACAAATGTTCCTACCCATCAGACAGAACTTCCTGTTCATGATTTACTTAAAGATACCGCCCACACAGCATTACCAAAGATGACACGTGTGTGATGTGTGTGATTTAATGTTGAACAATCTTGTTGAACATTTATTAATTATGAGACCATGGATATTTGTCCCGAATTGATGGGACATTATTGAAATGACTTTGCCAGTTAAAAATAGTTCCGATGATCTCTAGATTCTGATTTTATTATGCCAGAGCTCACTGTTTGGGAAATTTTACTGACATTTAAAACAAACAAAAAATTAAAATGAGTAATAGGTACAAAATTATCAAACGTCGTTTTTTATCACTTATGTGATGTTGAAGTTAGTGTTTTTAATAAAATTTGATTTGTAAATTGCGATCAAGTCGGCAGTTTGCGACCCCTGCGTCCTGCCCTCTGTGAAACAATGACCACCAATAAACATTAATCCAACATCATAAACTGCCGACTGCGCACAAGTGGTTTAATGCATGAACCTCATATATTATCTACATGTAGCGCGCATCTCCCTACTTTTATTTACATCTATAAATAGGTTCACTATTTTATTAGAAACCAGAGATGCATCTTGAAGAAATGAGAGTAGTTTATTGGATTTATTTTACTACTGTATTATAATATTAAAATTAATAATAAAAAATAAAAAAAATAATGAAATTCCCCTTTTCTACCAGTACTGATAAGATCTTCAATATCATCAATGTCATGGACATAAAGCAGATCTTTGCAAGATACATTCTATTTAATTTGCGCCAAAACAATAAAACACAACACAAACTACATAACACACGAACCAAAGAAAAAATAAAAATAAAAATGACACCAAACTAATTTTAATAAAACTGATTTTTTGACGAATATACTTTAAATACATATGGAAATTATACACTTCACTACCAGCTACTACTAGCCAAATAAAAACACTGAATAAGTTTAAACATGGAAAACAAACTGGATTATTAAAATGGGTCGTCCAATTATTGCTAACCTGTAAATCACATCCTTAGACGTGCATATTCAATTTTGAATCTACCTTTGTCTTTAGGCAAATGCAGTCCAATTTTGTTTATATTATCTTTTACCTGGATTTTAAAACAACAAACATTACCATATGTATACAGCGTAACCTCTATAATCCAAACAATATCTTAAATTTTAACTTCCATACCTTCGTTCATATATTTATTTTATTTCATTATATAATATTTATGTACGGGAATTATCCCAGTGAGACAGACATCGAACAATCCTACAATATTAGAAAACACTGCACGTTGCATGATATTGCAGTTACTTAGCCCTAATATTTATTTTATGAAATTTCGATATTTTTTCAATTATTAGCAAAACAGTGTTTAAATATTATTTATTTTTGATATTATATTTATTAGAAGATTATTGGCTACAGAAGAGTCGGTATTTATTTAAAATATTCATTTTTTTTATTTTTCGAATTCAGGATTGAAGAACAGATTTTAAAAGAAAGACTGGAAAAAGCAAAAAAAAATACTGGAGGTTTAACTGAATTTTTTTTTGTTGATTTTTATTCACATTTACAAAAAATGATGGTACGAGATTATCTCATTGTTTCGCTTAAACTCCTCTATTTTAAATTATAAGCTATTAATGCATTGTATTAATAAAGTCATTTTCAGAATCGTTTAAAAGTAATTATTTTTTAAATATTACTACATATAAATGGTGAGTCGGGTCATGTCGAGAGTCGGTATAACAGACGTGTATGTTTGTGGGGATGTCTGAATGTGAATTATGGAAGGATTGTGTACCATGACAGGGTTGTTTCGATTTCTATCCTCTATTCATACGCGATGGGTTAGTTATAGCGCTTGCGCCCAATTGTTACGTTTATTTAACAAATGGTTCTATTGCGACATTGCTCTAATTATTTTTTCGAATATTCACAATTAATTCATTTAAAAATAATATATAGTATATTTGCGCACGTTCCCGAGTGGAAGATACTCTCAGTATCGCCTTGGTGAAAGACCACCATTCAGAATTGAAACGTTGCTTGAAATGGCTTTTAGCCGTGTTTGGTGGGCAGATCTGAATAACCAGGTATTTCCCCACCTTCCTCTCCCCCTCCCCAATACCACCAGCCGCACAAAATTCCCCAATTGGGGATGCAATAGTCTCACTGGCTCCAGACGATTGTGAGCAGTTGGGACTCTTGTGCGGTATTCATATAAAAAAAAATCGTTTGTTTATACTTGACATTATTATTTTTTTGTATTCTATATATTCCTGATGAAGAAATCATCGCTTTCGAAACATGTAGATATGTGTATATTAATAATGTGGTGAATACAAAATAATTTTAAATTCATTTAAAAATAAGAAAAGCATTCACCATATAAGAAATTATGTTTGTACAAGATCAGCGGCCATCTTCGCTGGTAGTGTACGGGCCTTTTATACAGGTGGCGTTGATAATACCCGTCACTACTTAAAAATTATTCGTAACATAGTTTTCTTACCATAAATTTTCTTTTTGTTCTCAGGTAAGAATAATTCTCCAGTTTCCACCACTCACCTCTGTACGTAAAAATGTGGTAAGCGAATGAAAACATGACACTAATACGCTTTTTCATTGTTATTACGTAAGTATCATATTATTCTGTTTGTTACGTCAACGATATTCATGTCTTTTGTTTCAGAAACCTACCCATGTCTCGTTACGCGTCTTTTTTGTTCGTATAATTTGTCTGTTACTCTGTAACTTTTCATCGTAAAGTATCTTTAAGTCCAGTCTAAGCAAGTTTATGTAAGTCTCGGGAAGTTTGATTATATCACATCTTTCTTCTTGTACAACTAAATCGCTCATTCCAAATGTCTGAAAATAATGAGGACTTCGAGTTGAATTGATTCGAATGAATCAAATACCTTGCAAAAATTTGCGTTGATCAAAGAAAATATAAATAATAATTATTGGATTACTTCTTCAGTGAAATTTTCGTGGGGAAATCATCCGAAGTGAATTTTACAACTAATAACATAACTTACAGCTAAGATTTATAACTAGTGACACAACTAAGATTTATAAATACTGACTTATAGCTAGAAACTAACTCTTGAAACTTATAACTAGTGACTTAGTTCTATAACTTATGGCTAGCGACATACAACTAAGACTTATAACTAGTGACTTACGAGTACATCTATAACTTATAGCTAGCGACATACAACTAAGACTTCTAACTAGTGACTTACATCTATAACTTATAGCTAGCGGCATACAACTAAGACTTATAACTAGTGACTTACGTCTATAACTTATAGCTAGTGACATACAACTAAGGCCTATAACTGGTAACTTGAAACTATTACATGTTTATGATCAGTAACCAATATTGCTATATGACTTACAACTACGACTTAAAACTAGAAACTTTAAACCTATAGCTAACATTCTCGTACATATTTACATTGACAAATACATAGTGGTGAAGTATGCAAAAAATTGAAATAGCGAAAGAATTAAAAAAGCGTTGAAGTAGATAATTAAGGAGAAAAATTAATTAATTGACACAATACGTAAATCAATAGGTCATTATTCTGGAGAGTTATATAAAATAGCCTTATAGTTAAAGGAAACAGTGCTAACGATACTTGCATGGCACATTATTGGACTATAACTATTAATTAAATTCAATGTGAAGGAGTGCTTTGTTTATTCCGCTAGTATTCCATATGAAGTGTTTCGAAGGACTAGAAAACAACCGGTTAAAATAACACGTCAAATGCGTACCCAATACTCTTAGATACTTTTCGCTACGGAACGACTTTGTGACTTCCAAGTTTTGTATTTCATCCCTCTTACAATCAGCGTATCTTCAAGAACCAGGCTTACTCCTCCCTCTCCCTAAAAAAAACTTTACACAACATTCGCAAAGCTGACATGGTAACAGCGACATAAATAAGCTTTCAATTAAAATTTCAAACATTATGAATTAATAGTATTTACTT
>JAHDVE020007928.1:0-73411 GCA_022606495.2 Halesus radiatus | reverse complement strand
ATGTTGCCATTTAAAACTTTTTAAATGATCGCAGCGCCCTAATTTTTTTTCTTTTACTTTATGTAATAATATTGTATTAGTGTTTCATAGTGCGATACTAGAACTAATTGGCATAGTCTCTTACTTATCCCTTTTGCTAAAACAACATTTGGCCAAATAAATTTTAGTTACTTTGCAACAAAGTTAAATAATCTACTTCCACTGGCCATTAGAGTAAACACAATTTACGATAAACATAAATTGAACACCAAGATTTGGATCGGTAGCCAAGACAGATGAAAATTCAATGATTTGAAAAAAAAAACATCATAATAAATTCAATTAACGATTCAAACTTTTTACTATAATATTATACTGTAAATTGTAAACTTTGTAAGTTTTGTCAACTTTGTAAACTTTGCACGCTCTGAAAACTGTAAATTATAAAGTATAAACTTTGCCTGCTCTCAACACAGGTACCATAACCCTTTTATAACATTGTATAGATTAATAAATAATAATAAAAACATTAAAATAAAACCAAATGTAAAATACTTTTGAAGAAAAGTAAAGTTTAACTGGAGAAAATAAAACAAACTCATGAATATACTCCCTCTTACTACTTTATCGTGTAATTTTATTATTTCGTTGTTTATATATTTGATGTACTCGTATATACATTTTTCACTGTTTTCCAACTGTTGGAGATTAACAATAATCCGTAACCGTTCGCCAAACATACATCATTCGCTAATCTTATATAATGTTAAATAATAAAACCGAGGTATCCTGGCCAGTGCTCGCCCACAATGTATTTATAAAGCACGGAGTACTGCACACTCTTATGTATTATACCTACAGAATTTCATATCAACCAATAAAACCAATTTCTTTCTTTACGGGTTTCTTTCAAGTTGGGTCTTTATTCCATCTCAATATTTGGCTGGTGATGAAAGATCCAAAGAGGAAAATTTCTAAAGTTTTTTTCTTAAACCCCAAAAGGCATATTATAAAGCCGATCCCTGAATCTCACATAAGTACGCCAACAAAAGAAATCTAAAAATCTTTCGCTCTCCTTTATATCCAAAATATTTCTACTAAGAATGATTTAATCAAACATTTCACAAAATCAAAAAAAAAACATGAAATATGTTTTTCTCAATAATAATAATAATTGGATGATTTGTATATAGCCGTTTTGGTGAAAATTCACGTCAAGGGCGCTGTACAAATATTACTTCCTATTCTTTATCTAATTATGTACAAACAGATACAGAAAACATACTTACCTAGCAGGTCGCTTCAGATGAACACAGTTTTACTAGAAAATTTATAAAATTTGTGTATAGACATGATATTATAGCTGCTCTTTTATCCTCCTTCTCCATTGATGTTATATTTATTAGAAGATTGGTGGCATAAGAAGAGTTGGTATTTATTTGAAATACTAATAATATTTAGGACTGGAGACACAGTTTGAAAATGGCCTTAAACGCCGAAACATCTATCACAGTAATAACAACTAAAAATACTTGCAGAACTTAATAATAACATTATTAAATTTGATGTACATTAAATTTAAAAAAAAATTAAACTGAGTTCTACGAATTAAACACAAAAACAATTAATAATTAACGAAGTTTTTAATACCTATCAATGCACTTATGCACCGTTGCGTGAATTAAAAAAAAAACTATTTTTAATTACTTATTCTATAAGTGACTTTAGGTAAGCACTAACCGGCTAGCCTAGCTAAGCACAATATAAAGGCTAAGCAGAATGATATAATGAATATACTCAAATTAAAAACTGCTCTGTAATTTACTTCAAAAGGCGATAAAAAAAATAAAACGATATCTGAAAATAAATGAAGAAGGGTTATCCAGCATTTTGGAAAGAATCCAAGCGTAACAACACAAGACATCGTAGGTGCTTAAAACAATTTTGTTTTTGTTTAAATAAAACCTAGTTCGTCTCAGCAGAGGAAACCCTAGTGAGGAGGATTATGAAAAACATCCTGAATTGCCTTGTAATTTGTAATTATGCAAATAGAAAAAAAAATACTGGAAAAATAGTACACATCAATGTTTTTAAACTTATTTTCAAGGAGTCATAAAATGATCAAAATTCAGCTTTTATTCATGATGAGTGAAAACAAAAAAAAAGGAATTGCCCTTAGGTGATATCGACGTAATATTACATGCAAATAAATTATTTACAAAGCACTCTTGCTTTGGAAACCCTAAATTCTGCAAACAAACCACGCAAAAAAAAACTGAAAAGCTACTTACATATCTTAGCGCCACTTTCCTTGTACACTATTATACAGATAAGATGACAGAATATTTATTTTATAATATTAACGCATTAATTTATTTTAAACCACTTCAATTTAATATAATAATCGGCCGGTTTCGGAAGTACCCTCCCTTATTCAGGAACATATTAAGACTAAACTACGATTCAAAATAATGATTGACGTACATGAATATTTAGGTGTTAGAGTGGGAGCCGACCAGAGAGGAAGAGGTAAATAGAGGGTTTTCTTGATAAATAAAGCAATTCGCTGGAAAAATATCTAAAAGAGGACTGTACGATTAGTTTACTTGGTTACTTCACGCATAAATTCACGCATCGGTGCGCAAATGCGTCCACAGCCCGCAACACTGTAAACAACCACAGTGTAAAATAAAAAATAAAAACAAAAAACGTTAATATTTATTAAAGCTTCTTACGCTTTTTAAGGTAATTTTATAGATATTTTTGAGTCCTAAAATTCATTTTCTGAATACTTTCCAGTCCTGAAAATTAATACCAATAATTCAATAAATACCAACTCTTCTTGTGCCACCGATCATCTAATAAATGTAACATCAATAGAAAAGGAGAAACAAATAACCATGTAAAACTATCATCTCTATAATTAAATTTTCTAAAACTGTGTTCATCTGAAGCGACCTGCCAGGTAAGTATGTTTTTCTGTATCTGTCTGTACATAATTAGTTAACAAATATTTGTGCAGCGCCCTTGAGGTGATTTCTCACAAAAACGGCGCTATACAAGTCATCCAACTTATATTATTATTACTAGATTTGGTTTACTCGAAATAATATTTAGGGATTTTCTAATTTCCAGAGCTATATTATCTAATTTTTTGGCTTTATTATTACGTTGAACAATTTTAACCCTTGTATCTTTATTAAAAAAATAATCTGTTGAAATGAGACGGTTAGCAAACTCGTTGATAAAATGTTATTCAAACATCTTTGATGTGTTCCGTGATTCTGATATTTATATTTGTTTTTTTTTTTTTCTAAAGAAAGACAAATATTCCCTGGTTACGAATAACCTGACAATATTTAAAAATCTCCTACTCCCATCACAGTAAGCGGAAGTTGTGTTGCTTGTGTCGTAAATGGAGGAATTAACCAGCCAAAGAATTGAACTCACGACGCCTGGATGAGACCCAAACAGTTTTTTTGAGACCAAATTTTCCAGTGATCTCATTTCAACCGATCATATTTTTGATTATATGAAAATAATAGCTAGATCTGGCCATAGCAGGAGACATCACGAGGCAAAGGAGTTTCTCAAATTCGTATGTGTAAAAATAAAATTTATTTGTTTTTCGACATAACAATTCTTCAGCCTCCGCATCATGTTAATATACTGACCTCCCTGCCATATTTTTTATTGGCGGAACTCATTTTTAGGTATTCTAACCCCCTATCCCAGGAATGTTTTTCATAGTCTCAGGAGAATGAAGGGTCAAATCCAATAGCCATAATAACGCACTTCTTAAATTATCTCCCCAATCGACCAGCCTGAAATCAGAAGGTAAAAATTTTTTTCCCTAAAAGATGAATTAGATTATTGGAAAGATATTAACTCTGTTAACCTATAAACAACAACGCAGAATTTCTCAATTTTTAAAATGCAGGTGCTACTTCAATTGGCTACCCAACTTCCAGATCGCACTTCGATATTTGTATCGATATTCAGGTATTAGGGTGTCAAATATCGATATCCAGATATTAGGGTGTCAAATATCGATATCCAGATATTAGGGTGTCAAATATCAATGTCCAGATATTTGGTTGCCACGTATCGATGTACAGTTATTTAGATATCGCACTTCGATATTTAGATATCACGTATCGATATTCAAATATCGCACTTCGATATTCGGATATCACGGATCAATATTCAGATATCGATATCCATCAGATATCTATGAGATCAATATTCATTTTTTCGAAGAAGAATTCTTCTTCTAGAAGGTTTTCACTTTGTGGTGTCATTATGTATTTTAATTAAAATCAGTGTATCAATGTATACTATTGATACCTGAAGATGTGAGCATCGCTCACGAAACATGTAGTAATATTGTATATTAATAAAGTGATGTATACAAAGTTATTTTGTTTTAATTAAAAAAAATCAATATTCAGTAGATATGGATACCAAAATATCACTTCCACACTCGGAACGGTTAGAACGCTAATATCTAAGGAATCAGAATCGATATATACGATATCTTACAGTATTTTAATACGTCTACCTGTTACGAATATATTAGGTTCAGCCCTACATTGCATTGTATCCGAGTTATCTTTGAAAGCCATTATTAATTACTCGAGTGACACCGTTTTAAAAAGAACGCCTTGAGCCACAGATATTTTTGGGGTTCGGTTTTGGAATATGTATTCATATAGGAAAGTATAAACTGATATCTGTGATTTAAAGCCAATGAATGCACCTATATTTCAATGTTGGTCACATATTTTTAGGTTTAATAAAAAAATAAATCCTAAAATTTAAAAACGTGTGTATTCTCTTCATTGGTTAGCAAAAATTGGCTAATGTTTAACTTATAAATATTTAATATTACTATTTCTTTACGTTATCTAAGGTCTACTGGAAATTTCTATGGTCACAGACATTTAAAAAATTATATTCTTAATACACAAACACACGTTTATTTTTAGGAAGAAAAATATTTTTTAAATTTTGATTCTCAGACTGTCAAAATTGAATGAATTTAAAAACTAGCATTACATTTATACATGCACCGGAATGGTACGTTCTTTGTTTACATCTATCAATAAGAACTATATATTAATAGATGTAGATATAATTAAAAAAAAAAAAAAAAAAAACTAAACGAAAAAAAAACGTATTTGCATTTAAAATATCCTTTAATTAAAAATATTAAAAAAAAAAAAAACAAAATAAAAAGGAAGGGGGGAGAGAAAGAGGAAAATAGGATCGGTAAAGAAGATGATCTCGATACATTTTATAGTCGTTCATCAATTTGCGGTCGTACTTATTACTTCGGTTAGATATTTTGATATTGTGAAATTATCAGCCTTTGCCGTTATTTTTGTGCCAAAATATGAACTTATGTATGCTTTTTCTAGTATTACCTAATACTTGTGGCTATCTGAAAACAATATTTTTTTTAAATATCCGATACCCACCATTCCAAACAAACTTTAGAAATGAAGCTACTCCGTAATATATAAAATTCGATGAAGAAGAAAATCAGCTCGTAGAAGGCGAAATTTTTTCATTTTTTTTTAAATCCCTTTAATGTTGAACTCCCAATATTAAGACAATGAACCGCCACTGGATTCAATGATCAATAGTGGAAGAAATTATATTCACCATCTCCCAATTAGGAGATGCGATGCAACGTTGCAAGAAGAGAAAATATTAATAAAACACTACGAAGAACGGCCATTAAAAACCCATTAAGCATTTTATCAGGGTCCACTTTTTTAAATACAAAAATAATATCAAATGAAATCATAAAATCACATTAATTGAACCGGGAAGTATTTTTATTAAAAATAAAATTCATGTATTTCGCAAAAGACCTTTTGAAGGAATAATAATTTAGAAAAGGAATTCCTTGAAATTTTCATATTCGAAATTCGTCATCGATATTTTGATGATACTAGATTTTCTTACGAAAGACGATGTTCACATTTGATAGAAAGACTTATTAATTTGTTTCTAGCTCAGTATGACTCATGTTGTCATAAGTATATTTAGTTTTGAATTACTTTATTATTATAACAGTTATGAGAAATTTTTAAAATTTATATTTTTTATTAAAGAGAAAGATAATACATTATTTATTTATTTATAAGAAACAAAGCGCTTTTAATACAGATTTACATACAGAGGAAGTTTTACAAAAGGTAAACCAACAAAGTTTCTTGTGCTACCAGAGGTTAAGTACAGACGATTTATTAGAAAAACAAAATAATAAGGAAGGGGGGAGAGGAAGAGGAAGATAGGATCGGGATAGGAGATGCTCTCGATAATTTTCGTACGTATTACTTCGGTTCGATATTTTGAAAGGGTATTGTGAAGAATGTTGATATTAATAAAAAAAATCGGTTTGTCGGGTTGGTCTTGATGGTATGTGAATGTTTATAAAGTTAATGAACTCTGACGAGTCCAGGCTATTATTCATAATTTTAAATAACAAGATTTAATCATATATTAAGCGTTGCATTTGAAGCGTAATGAAGTTATGGAATTTTAAGGATTCGGTATTATTTACAAATTGTAAATTAAATTTATAATTTATATGCTTAAAGAATTTACATTGAATGCTTTCGACTCTTTCAATATGGGCTTGGTATAAAAGTGTCCATATCAGTGTGCAATATTCTAAGTGGGGGCGGATAAACGGTGTGTCAATATAATGTGAGTATAGAGTATTTATGTTACGAAAAGGTTTTGAAATACGAATTATAAATCCCCGAATTTTGTTGGCTTTATTGATAACCTCATTAATTTGTTTGATAAAATTTAATTTCACGTCCAGTATTACCCCAAAGTCTCGAATAGATTCTACTTCGGCGATAGGTATATCATTTAAAGTGTAATTAAAATTAATTTTCTTTTGTTACGTGTGAACGATAATTTTTATATTTTGAAATATTAATAACTAATTTGTTTAATTTGCGGTACACACAAAGACGATTGAAGATTGAGGTCATCTTGAATTTTGTTGCAGTCATTGATTGATTTGACAACGAAATTATCCATTTTTTTCCCTAGGATTAAGAAACTCATTGCGGGATGACACGCAGAACCTGCCGTACAGTTTTTGGAAACAAACATCCTTAATATTTAAACTACATTATATATTTGACGGCCTCCATGGTCGAGGGGTAAGGCTCTCGACTACGAATCCGAAGGTCGCGGGTTCAAATCCCGGCGTGCGCAAGTATTTTTTATTTAATTAATTTGTGTTGTTTCACAATTAATTCATTTAAAAATAATATAGAGTATATTTGCGCACGTTCCAGAGTGGAAGATAGTCTCAGTATCGCCCTGGTGAAAGACCACCATTCAGAATTGAAACGTTGCTTGAAATGGCTTTTAGCTGTGTTTGGTGACCAGATCTGAATAGCCAGGTATTCCCAACCTTCCTCTTCCCCTTCTCCTCCCCCTCCCCAATACCTTCAGCCTCACAACATTCCTCAATTGGGAATGCCATAGTCTCACTGGCTCCAGACGGTTGGGAGCAGTTGGGACTCTTGTGAGGTATTCATATAAAAAAAAAATAAAAAAAAAATATATCACAGTACATTAACAACATTAACAACACATAATTTGCAAAAGTAATAAAGACATACCACTCGTACATTATAATATATGTGTACAGAGAGAATTATCAATATGTAATTTATGCTTCGAATGAAATAATTATTTACCTTACCAAACGTACTAATTAAGTACTCATTGCATATGCATTCTAGCCTCGCTTTTGCGCAACGCAGTTACTGGCCACAGAGAAACAGTTAAGTTCCAACGGTCACTTTCTATACATATTCCGACTCCGACACGATCTGTCCGACTAGACAACAAATTTAAATTTAAATAACGTATCACAGTGTAGTTTATCCAGTAAAAACTTTATTATCTATTTATTGTAAATGACGTCGCTTCATAGTAAAGTGATTTTATATCGGAGTTTGTAAAATTATTTTCACTATATTGAGATAATCACAAAATGGCGACCAATGCCAAACTAAATACAGAAAGTTATCGCAGATTATGAAAGCAATCCGTTTGCTTATCGCATAGGCAATGTGGCATAATTGCTTACAGCGGAGGAGGCCTTAAATATTTATTATATCGCTGGCAAAATTTTCTAAAATCTTGTTCCCCAAACCTGCCTGCTCTACATCGGGATCAATCTAGTCCATTCATCGTCTGATGGCTCATCTCAGAGAGACGACAATCGATAACACAATGTGCTGAGGATCTGCATCCGCAATCTTCCACCACAAGTCTAGCTGAGGATGTTCGACTTGCTGCGGAATCCAGCACATCGTTACCTCTACCTTCCGTGCGATAATCAGTGACATAGTTTAGGGTATTTTAAATGGTTCACAATTATGGCAGTCTTGGACTCGAACCCAGGACTTCATGGTCCCGGATAGACCATAAGGTCCTGGGTTCGAGTCCCAGCTGCTACCGTTATCTTTTTTTCTGTCTTTTCGATTTCATGTTTCATTTTGAGAGTTGTTCATATTATCTCCAATGATTAAAAATAATATGTATTTAACTGTTATTATTTTCACTTAATTTGTTAATTTCTAATAGTTCTAAATTAAATTATTAAGGAGAGAACCCATTCGATTTTCTTAAACCTAGTAGCGATTTATTTATTTTAACATTATTATCAATATTTATTAAATTCTCAGCAAATTCTGCGTACTTGTTAATACATCTAATATATAAGTTTCGGGTATGAATTTATTTATTTAATTACGCCCTTAAGGCTTTTACAAAAACAATTATATAAGAGCATTCAAAATTTAAGAAAAAAGAGAAAATAAAAGAGAAGATAAGTGAAAATAGTACCCATGTACAGCGAATAGCGAAAATCCACACGAAATAAAAAGGTTAATAAGGAAAATATATGTATATTTGTTTGTACATTTTATTAGTATGCATTATCTCAGCACAGGAATAGGTTACGGGATCGAATTAAAAACAATATAATTTGGATTTTTAACAGTAGCGACGTGAAATATTTAATCTTACTCAATAAGATTGCCTATTTTTAGTACTCAATTTTAAATACATTTTTTACCACATATTACCAACCAGTATCCATCAAACACATGCATTTACATTTACACATGTTTATTCTATAATATTTGTTTTTCTCATCTCTTCATAAGTACTTAACTATTACAATATACTCAAAGTATCTCGTATACGTAAACGATTACTGAATACTTTTTTTTAATCTCTCTGAACTTAAATATTATTCTATATTAATTATTATATTATATCTGGTATACACAATTGTTATTTTCTGTACTATTCTTCATGTCTTTTTATACATAATTATTATACTTTTTACTAGAAATTCTATATCACCATACTGTGTCAATACTAACTTTTTTCCTTCTATTTTTGTATAATGACACTTAATATGAACTAAACTTGTCAATTTAACTGCCCTAAAACGGGATATGTTCCTAGTTGGGCAGTCAAAACTTTCTTACATTTTGTTGTTAAATAATGTGTTTCAAATAAATAAATATTATTATTATTATTCTTCAACTACGATGTAACGATGATATATGAGGTAACCAGAGGCCGCAAAATGTCAAAATTCTGAAAAAAACACGAAGGAAACGTACTGTGAACAAAAAAGGGACACCTTCGACAAATTTCGAGTTCACGCCTGCGAGTTCGAACAATTTTTATTTTAATAATTTTATTATTATATAAATAATTAATAATTTTTTATCGTAAAAAATACACGTATTTTTAGTTTGTAGCAATAATATTTTTTCCAATTTAAAATTACACCCGGGGTACTAGAATTCACAACCTCAAAACTCCAAACCATTCATAACCGCGAGCAGGAGCGGGTAAACATCAGCTAGTTTCTAAACGGTGGTTCAAAACTAAAAATCTTTTCATTTAAGCATAATGTCACGACAAAGCGATTGCTTCCTTTGGTAACTTGTGTTATTGTTCAAGTACGCAATAGGGCAGGGGGAATTACCATACTACCAGCCACCAGCTACTTTTTATGGCTTCACCAGTGGGTTATTTTTTTTATTTATTTGTTATCGTATAATTTTATTTACATACAATTGGAACTTATACCCGCTAAGCCACTGCAAGTAGCTTGTCATCAGGAGTTTAGTACAACAATATTACATAATACAACAATTAATAACAATCATTATAAAATGTAGCCCAAAATTAGAACAATATAGGTGCATGTATGATGTAATCAATGTACATAAGTTGGAAAAAATATTTTTTCACAATATGAAAACAGCGTAACAGTTGTGTTATAGAGATACTAGATTCCAATTACATAATATCGATTTGTATAATATTATTAACATATCAGTAAGTATTAAAAAAATTGAGAAAAAAAAACAGCAGGACAGTTTTGTTGCCGTGAGGATAGACTTAATATAATAGTAACACTCAAATGAATTTAAAAAATCAAGTTCATGGTTCGAGAGTCGAAAAAGATGTAGACTTTGATAATATTCATATACATAACCCCAGAAAACGGAAGAAAAGTATGATATTCGACATTGATAAGACCCAGAAGTTTTTTTTTAAGAAAGTTATTAAAATTTGAAAGAAAATTCATTATAACACGGTTGGCTTGTAGTAACTAGTGAACTTGTGAATTTGTTTGCCAAAACTGACTTTCTTCCAGAAGCGTGTTGCCACTTTAGAAAATTGCCAAATAATAAGTTCATAAATATGTAACATTCCTTGGGAAATAAATCAGAATCTGGTGCACGGTTAATAAAGCGTGAAAACCTTTTTGTTCCTGCGGAGGTCGGCACGTACCTACCCCTAGCCCGCAGAAAGGGTTTGACAAATAACGCTTTGGCCCGGCCTTTTTTCATCCCCGCCCTTTTTTACACGTCACAGAAATCATCACGGCAAACTGAAATGTGAAAGGGTTGATTAAAATGTACGGTGACAGTTTTGGGTTGCATGATTTTTGTTTGACACAATCGTAAAGTTGGTTTGAATAAATTGCCAGAGTTTTAATTATTTTGTCGAGGCTGATAAAATCGCTTTGATAAAGGTTACTGAATTAATAATTACAACAAACAGCATATACAGTCACCTTAACAACCGATTTAAACTTAATTGTATTATTAATCAAATCTTATTTGTATTTAAATAGTGTAGAGCGAAAGGTAGGTTTGGGAAGGTGATGCTGTCATTGGAAAACGGCATGTTTCGTAAACTCCCAGTGAGGAGAACCCGTGCTATACGTGTAAGTGTTAAATCTTAAAAAGTATTACTTGATGTGTATTGGTTAGTTTAATTTTAATATATTAGATAAAAGAAGATTTAAAAAAATTGATGTAAATGAAATTTAATTATGTTATTACTAAGTTTTGCAAGTATTTTAGTTTTTTTTAGACAGATGTTTCGGCATTCAATGCCATTTTTAAACGGCAATCAAGGCCAATTTCAAATCAAATAATAAAACAATCGCGGATAATAACGGATATGGGGCAAATAATATTGAAAAATTGCAAAATAATTTTTTTAAATATGGTTTAAATATAACCTTTTGAACCTATAATAATAGAGGAACAAGCCTAAAAAACTCATAACGTAAAAATCCTAAACTTAATAATAGTAGCATATATGAATTAAAAGGTGACCACGCCGACTGCAACGCTACCTATATCAGGCAGACGGGAAGGGCTTTCTCAACTATACAGTCATAATTCAATCGCTGTAAACTCAGTTGCCCAATTCTTTTGTTTGCTTTCTAAAGCGCGCTCAAATGTGGAAATAAGTCGGTAGTTGTATTATATAGACCTAGTTTTATATAGAATGTTAATAGAATCATTAACAACCTAAATGACAGCCCTGCCACCCTCGCCACTATTAAATTAAATGTACCGACGAGGAACACAAAACAAACTGCAATTTTTTTCTGAAACACTTACACAACCAACTATCAGTCTCATTCATTAACCAATATGATAAATTATCTGGGCAACGGGTTTGGAGGTGTTGTTGATGTATTTGATGACTCCATTTACACAGTAAAGCGTCATCTATATCAGCACTTCGATGAATCCTACAATATCTAATATTGTAGAATGGATAATGTAGCTATTGTTTTATAATATTGTTTTACTTTTCTATAATATGTCACTGTTAAACATTTGAAAAAGATTATTCATTACTTTATGGTTTAGAATCGCCATGTGCTTGTAATTTTTGAAAGCTCTTTATATTATGTTCTAAAATCCACGTAAAAGCCCAGATGGGCGTATAATCAAATAAATATATAAATTCGTTGTAGGATCCATATTGGCGCCTTTGAGGTTGTTTAAACTTTGATTTTAGATTGAGAATTTACAGCAGTTTCAATATCAGCATTGCGTAGGCTTAAAAATACTCGAAATACTCGAAAGTTAAAATAAAAGCGATAACAGGAATAACGCACGACTAACAACTGTCACTTGGGCGTAATCCACATCGTGTGGGGCATTTATTGTGCGAAAACGTCGTATAAGTATCCAATGGAATTTTTTAATCCGTGACCGTGGCATGCGTGGTATGCTTTGCAAATCGCGAGTTTCGGCTTGTCTGGATATTTTTTCTGAAATGCCATCAGAGTTCCGCTACCCCAGAATACATAGTACATTCCTAAGCTCCACCAGATGCCGACCACCCTCCGGAAATATCTCCTAGGCTTTGTTTTACTAAAAATCAATCGGAATCCAATTTGAATTCCAACAATGCCAAAGAAATAACTGATGATTAGCTATGTCGGTTTCATTGGATTGTGTAAATTGAAAAATGTTGGTTCCTCGCCAACACACGCGGTAAATTTTTTTTTTTCTTTTCTGGTTCATTTTCACATGATTTAAGGCAATTTATTGAATTAACAGCGTTTTATATGGTACGTTGGAGCAAAGCAAAATTACAAAATTAGCAAATCGTTTGTAGGTTCTCAGCTTTAATGATCCTATTATAAAAGTATCGTCTATACAATACCGTAGCGTTTAAACAAATGTTTTATTCGAGATTTTCCGTTCAATTTAATAACTCTTCATGTATTTTTTTTCTCCGTATTGAAGAAAAAATGAAGAAAAGAAATGCGAAAACTGCAAAATGAAACAATGCGAATAATACTTAAACGCAGCATATGCACACCGATAAGAGACGTGGTAAAGAAGCTAATTTCGAATGTACATATTTTTTATAAATAATATTAATACAGGGATGACGTCTAAGGAACTCGAAGAAAAATAAATTACAATAAAGGGTCTTAATCGCTACGTACTTTTGTTACTTAATTTTATTACTGCGCTACCGGTTTCGATACATCCGTGTTATTCACTAGCGTTCTTAAAAGTAACTTAAATTAAACGAGTACAGAAATAATTAGACATTATTATACGTTAATTTTAGAATTCTCTGTTTCACTTAAATACAAAATTGTTAACATAATATTGTAAAAAAAATATATATAACACAATCCACGATTTTTCTTTTCTTATTGTTCGAACCAGACATAGACTTATATGCTAGATAGTATACATTAAGGGTGTAATATGTCATTTTCCATATTCAGGGAGTTAATTTGCTTTTAGAATTGTTCATATTTCAAAGCTTCGGTTATATTTGTGTTATTTTTTAATAATAATATATTGTGCCATCTTATACCTAAATACAAGTAGTGGTGCCGAGCCGTAGTGGTTTGTAGCATTGGGATGGCCATTAAAACATTTATTTTTAATCTATTGCCCATACTATATTGTATCTAAATTAGATACAAGGTGTTTCTTTTATATAATTCTATAATAGATGGTACATTAAATTTCCGAAATATCTCTAGAGTAGAGAAGTCATCTTGTTTTCACATGATGTGATATAAAAAATACGATTATATCATACTTTCATTTTTCTTATATCACCTACACACAGGCAGCGCCAAAATGAGTTCCATTTAAAATTTAAAAAAAAATAATAATGATTGCAACTATTTTTACATCGGAAAGACTTGTAGAAATTTCAGTATTAGGGTTAAGGAACACCTAAGATGTTTAAATAATAACAACTATTCTGAATTTGCAAATCATATTTTAGAAACCAATCATTCGTTTGATATAAATAAAGGTTTAAAAGTTTTACATACAAATACAACTGGTTTACAATTAGATAAATTTGAAATTTTAGAAATAAGAAAAAGTGTTAATAGCGAATTAAATTTAATAAATAATCAAATATTTTTTTAAAATAGCTATCTCTTAAATTTATTTTCATATTAATATTAATAATGATAATTTTTATTTATATTTCTAATTTAAATGTATTATTCAATGTTTTATAATTATTTTGTCATTAACATTTTTAATCTGTTACGTACCTACTTTAATTCATTTTTGTTTATGCTCATATTTTGTATATTCTTAAATTATGTTTTTAAATTTTTTATCATTTTTCTATACTTGAAATTATTTTTTAGTATTCATTTATTCCTGAAGATGATAGCATTGCTATCGAAACATGTAGAGAAATATTTATATATTTTAATTAAAGTGGTAAATACAAAGTATATTTTTAATTTATATATTTAAAAAAAAACTTTATTTCGTAGTCTGTATGTCGAATTGATCATTTTAATATTGAATATAAATGTATACCTATGTATGTCACAAGTGGATGAATAATAATATAATGGTCAACTCAGAAAGTTGTGACTCGATCAAATGAATCAAATACTTGAGTTGGTTCATGTCAAGAGTCAAACTAAATGAGAAGTTTATCTGAAAAAAAAAACGGTTTTTGTGTAGTATGGTGTTTCATCCAGTCTTCCTAACTCTGCAGAGATCTGATGTAATAATTAGATCAGTCAGTACATTGTCTATAAGATTTTGCAACATCTATGGAATGAATGAGAATACTCGCGAAGAGAATATCCAAGTATATTTATTATCTGGTCCACAATATTTGGCCGCAATCTCCCGTCGATCGGAAACGAATTAATTTTCCAGGTGAATTAAATAAACTTTCTGGCACCGCAAGTTCTAAAGTAAACGTATTCCCGGGCGTCCATCGCTAGCAGCGAGGGATACAACTGCCTCTTGCTGGTTGCAGGCTTTGGGCCTGACGCGCCGCGGCAAAAGTGCATCACAAAAACAATTTCAACTCCGTTCCAAGAAAAAACTATTTGTTTTACTTCTCATTCCCTATGCAGGAGAGTTAGGAGTTTTGATTGAGAGAATGCGAAAGGATTATATATAAGGGTTTGCTTAAAAAAAATAATATTTAATTTAATTATAATATTCTTTATTTCCATTAAGGTGCGATAATTCAACTTCAGCGTCGCAATATTATTCCCCTATGCGACGGATTCAACATCTGGGTAACAAATAATTCGATTTTATTGATATATTTGGCACACCAATGTTACAGGATAAGCATACATTAGTACGGTTTTTTTCATCGAGTAAGGCTGGGTTATTTGAAACTATTTAACTGGATGAAAGCGTCGAATTGTGTTGTTTCTTTTTATGTTATCTATTATAATACATATATACAATTTTAATATTATTTGTAAATGTCCTTGTAAAAGTCTGTTATGGACGTTAACAAAAAAATTAATAAATTGAAAATTTCTTTGCATTCACCACTCTATTAATTTATACATATCAACATGTTTCGAAAGCGATGCTTTCTTCATCAGGAATATATAGAATACTAAAAAATACTAATGTCAAGTATAGACAAATAAACATTGATGTAAGAATAGACAATTTATAAACATAAACACAAATTGATTAAATTACGGAAGTAATTAATCAACAATTTGAATAAAAAAAAATAAAAATTTTTTTTAAATAAAATTTTTAAATTGCTTTTGAAACATGTTGATAACTATATATTAATAAAGTGGTAAACACAAAGTAATTTTTAATTCATTTATTAATAATGACGTCACAAACTGAATATCATACAGACGGTATTCAGTTTGAGACGTCATTATACAATACAGACGGCCTCCAAAGTCGAGGGGTAAGGCTCTCGACTACGAATCCGAAGGTCGCGGGTTCAAATCCCGGCGTGCGCAAGTAAATTTTGTGTAATTAATTTGTGCTGTTACACAATTAATTCATTTAAAAATAATATGTAGTATATTTGTGAACATTCCAGAGTGGAAGATACTCTCAGTATCGCCCTGGTGAAAGACCACCATTCAGAATTGAAACGTTGCTTGAAATGGCTTTTAGCCGTGTTTGGTGAATAGATCTGAAGAGCCAGTTATTTCCCCACCTTCCTCTGCCCCTTCTCCTCCCCCCCCACATTACCTTCATCCACACAACATTCCCCAATTGGAGATTCCATAGTCTCACTGGCTCCAGACGGTTGGGAGCAGTTGGGACTCTTATGAGGTATTCATATAAAAAAATAAAAAATCTTTTGAAGAAATTGTAAATAATTTTTATTATTTTTAGGTTCATGAGTTTATTACTGAAAAAAGTTTTTCGATTTAATTTTTTTCTCGAAATATCAACTTCTTAATCTTTCCATAGTATTCCAGTTTATCCAATATTTTCCACTTAGTGTTTCTAGTATACGAAAGAAAAAACGGATGATAATAAGGATATCAAATCAAATCATATCGATTACATATTTTAATACAAAATATTGGTTACAGATTAACATTTTATTGTTGTACATCAAACCGAAATTTATAAGACCGTTTAAAAATCTGAAAACTTAAGGAGGGTTTATTTTTTTAACTTAAAATTTAATTTGTCAATATTAAAAACACTGGTATAGAAAAAGATGCAGAAAAGAAAAATATATTTTAGGTCCTATCTGGATTTGAATGGATCTACCGTTTGCTGTGCAGTCGTGCTCACCAAGTCACGTCAGCTATTTTCCAACCCAATCGCAGTCGTCCTTTCTCAATGAGGCTTCATTAACGAAGTTGTAAGAAGTTTTAATTTACACGCATATAAATTAAGAAAAATACATCAACCACAAGTAAAGTCGATCACCATGGTCCTATCCATAAAAATTAATCCCTCATGGACAAATTTTATAAATTTTACTTAGATAAGTACATCATAATTATTTTTAACCAATGTTGCTTATACTTAGTATTACCAAGTATCTTATACGAGTATCTACGTCTTTTTTAACATCTGATAACTTAAATCGCCTTTCCATTTACGTCTTTTGTACCTTTATCCCACTGTTATGTTCCCCTCCACCCTCCCCCCCACCCTCCCTCGACTGACATAGTTAAGCTAATTGAATTAAAACTGAATATTGTCACACTTTACTTGCATTATTTATCATCAGCAGTGGAAAATTTATAATTGGGATGATTTTTTGTTTTTATTAATATAGATATATATACGTGATATATATACCAGAGTGGAAGATACTTACAGTATCGCCCTGGTGAAAGAACACCATTCAGAATTGAAACGTTGCTTGAAATGGTTTTTAGCCGTGTTTGGTGACCAGATCTGAATAACTAGGTATTACCCACCTTCCTCTTCCCCTCCCCAATACCTTCAGCCTCACAACATTCCCCAATTGGGGATGCCATAGTTTCACTGCCTCCAGACGGGAGCAGTTGGGACTGTTGTACGGTATTCACAAAAAAAAAAGTTTTGTTTATATAAAAAATAAAAAAAAATTCTAAAAATAAATAAAATAAAATACTGAATACACTTAAATTAAACTCCCAGCAATCAAATCATCGACTTTGCGCATATCATCTATTAGCTACAAGAAAAGCTGTACGTAGTTGGAAAGGCAACAAAGGCGCTCTGAATAAATCGGCTTAGAATAAGTTGCTCTCGACGCGTGGCCAAACAGCAGGGTAGAAGCAGCAGTGCCGCCTCAAAGTACCTCACTAGACTCAGGGAAGCTGCATCGTGGCGAGGGAAGGTTTACTACAGGGGATGAAATAAATTAAGGGGATGTAATAAACACGAAAATGACATAAAATCTTTTTTTTTTGTTATAGGTTGATTATTAAGATACGCCTACGTTGGTGCACTGTCACAGCGAACGTCTGGACCTATATATGCGGTATCAAGAACAAAGATAACCAAGCGTGAAGGAGGGCAGTCATCAATAGGTGAATCTTCAATTTGTTGCCAATTAGTAATGGGCCAAAAACTATAGATTTATCATGTCTTAAAAAGATTGGCTTCATAATTAATAAACGAATTAAAAATTATTTTGTAAAGATGTTTAAATAATAACAATTATTCTGAATTTGCAAATCATATTTTAGGAACCAATCATTTTTTAATATATAAAAAGGTTTAAAAATTTTACATACAAATACAACCGGTTTACAATCAGAAAAATTCTAAATTTTAAAATCACAAAGAGCGTAAATAGTGAATTAAATTTAATTAATAATTAAATTATTTTTTAAAAATATCTAAATATTAATAAATATTTGACAAGTCAAAGCAATTTTCACCAATAAAATGTAGACATAATTTGTCTCGACGCTATCTATTTGAGGGATTTAGCCGTTACAAGCCTTTCTCATACTAATAAAGTTGGTTGTTTACAGGTGAAAATATAATAAAAACAGTAATTATTGAATGAAACACTAGTATATATTGATTAACTTGGCGGGTTTGCGATAAGCCGACGTAGCTCAACGGTCGAGCATCTGACCGGACATTAGAAGGGTGCGGGTTCGAGTCCTGCCGGCGACATTTATCTTTGCTCGGAAGGTTTTTTCAATTTGGATGAGTGTTTTAGATTAATAATTATTGTTTATAAAAATAATAATTGTTACCCTTTGCGCTATGCACAAAATCTTGTCTTAAGTTTTTAAGAACTTTAGTTTATCAATTAATAAATATCTTTGAATTTATTTTCGTATTAATATTAATAATAAAAATAATGTTTCTTTAATTTTCAATACGCAATTTTGTTATTCAATATTTTATAATAATGTTTGATTAATTTCTTATATACTTTAATCATTTTTTGCTTATGTTTATAATTTGTGTATTCTTACACAATTGTTTTCTTTTTTTATCATTTGTCCATAATTGATATTATTATTTTTTTGTATTCTAAATATTTCTGATGTAGAAAGCATCATGTAGATATGTGTATATTAATAAAGTGGTGAATAAAAAATAATTTTTAATAAATTTTAAACTATGTTTTCACTGAAACTACGAGTTGTTTCATGTTCTATTGTAACGAAACAGTTGTGCATAAACGGGTTCCTTTTTGATAGATTCCTCTAACTTAACTGGCGCAGTTGAAAATAAAAAAAAAACTGATTTAACGGTATTTCATGGGAAGGTTTTCTGGAGAATTTTCCTTGGTGTAGTGTCGAACAGCTGGAGGACGCCAAAAGCAAGCCCAACACTATTTTGAATATTGATGTTTTCCGCAAATGTTTGGGTCGTTTATTTAGCTCATTATTTTATAGAAAGCTCGGCTGTAGAAGGTTTGTCAATTTTTAATAATGGTCTCTTCAAGATCCAGGCTAATTCCTTGCATCATTTAAATATACCGTTCAAATTGAATCCCCAAAAATTTGGCATTCATCCCGATCAAAATTACAACCATGTTCTAATGTCTATATTTTCGTTTTTGGAAATGTTTGTAATTTTCTTTCGGCTCCTTGGCGGCTTTTGGTTTGATTGATCCAATAGGAACTTGAGTTACTTCTTTTGAATATTTAGATACAGCTAACATGAAGTTGTTCCAGGTTGAACGCTTCAGCCTGCAGTCTGCCAGCAGAGATTGCCCCTGGCGGCAGCTAGCATCCCGAAGAAGAGAGCTGCTCTGGAAGAAAAAAGTATAAAAAGAAAATATAAATAACTTAACAGACTATTTTCAGTGACGTAAAAATGTTAACCTCAATAATGAATTCAATACCTAATAATTTGGACAGAGAATTAAACAAATTCAAGCCTTTTTATCACCGTCTGATGAAATTGCTGGTGATTGTTTTGATTAAATATTATTTCATCACTCTGATGGATCTTCTAGGAGTCTGACGGAACTAGGCAACTAGCCGTGTATTAGGGTGAGGGCGCCCACTCAGAGCGGGGAAAGTTTCGATTGCTACATCGGTCAGGGCGGCGTTGAGCTCTCTCGAGAGTGTCATTCGATATACGAGGATTATAGAAAATTTATACCGCAAAGTCTTGAAAATTCAATTATAATGAATTGTTTATGTTGATGTATTGATAATGACGTATTGGTAGAGATGCATCTCATGAAGTATCTCAAAACATAAATATTTCTACATAAGAAGAGCGTAGGGAAGACTTAATTATAATATTGACTCACCTTCTTTGTTCCAACTCATTCGGTTCAACATTCCGGTTTTCCTCAATAAACACTTTACTAATTATTTGTATCATTCTTCACTGTACAGAATATCGAGATTTGTTAACTCAAGCCAGGGACTTGAAATTTTTGGTACGAGTCTCAATGATTTTTCTATGACTTTACGAAATTATAACCCAAAGATTATCATTTAGAACGTCTAAAATCATGGACTCCACTAAAACTATGTTCAGGCTTTGACTTGAATGTTCTCTCAAGTGTGTATTTTTGTCCTCTTTTAGTCATTGCTTCATTCTTGTATTATGTTTTTGCTGTTCCTTTTCTGTAGCTCTAGGTTATTTTATTTCGTGTTATGTATTTTGTGTAATTGGACAAAGGTCCGTAAACGAAAAATACATAAATGAATAAATAAATAAACAAAAATAAATAATAATAATAACGGAGGTGTATGTGGTCAGTGGCTGAGTTCGCTTCGCACTTGGGTCCTACCCAGGCGTCGTGAGTTCAATTTCTCGACTGGCTTCCATCTCGACACAAGCAAATTTTTTGCTTCATATGATGATAGTGGAAGATTTTCAAATATTGTCATGTTATTCGTAACCTGAATGTTTGTGTATTATTAATATACATATATTTAATGGCTAGGAGCATAGTAATTATAAATATGAATCATTAAACTTCGATTCACCTATCAGCGACGCGAAGTGCAGACACGTAAAGTGGCAGACACGGCAAAATTAATGGCTTTCATTATCTATGAACACATTCACGTACGGTGTAATGTGAATACTTCCTTTTGTGCCGTGCCCGTCACTGTACGTATCTGGACGGCACGGATGGCAGCGTAATTCATAAATATATTTAAAACTCGGAACGGTGTGTTCTTATTCTATTACAATCTTTTGAACATTAGATATATAGACGTAACTGTTTTCTAAAGATTTGGTTACTAGTGTAGAAATTATTCTTTGGGTGCCCAAAAATTGTGAAATTTTCTTGTAATCTGTTCAATCTAAATTAAATTAAAGCCGTAAACATGCTCACTCATTTTCTTTTCCAACTATACACAAGTATTCAGCTCATTACAGTAGATACCTTCTGAATATTTAAAAAAAAACAAAAACTCCAACATAGTAATATCATGAAGGGTGACTAATACCTTCAGGATTTATTTTTTTCATAATGAGGAAACTCATAGAACTATTTCAAAAACACATTAACAAATCTTGTATTACATTATATACATCTCTAAAATAAAATCTAATTTTATTTCCGTGACTGATATACATAATCGCTGCATGAATTGGTGAAGGACGATTTTAATTTCATCATCGCTGTAATGAACAAACTTATCTTAAATAGCGGAATCCAACGTGAATTTCCGATTGCATAACTTTAATTTTATTTCAGGCAGCTTTTTTAAGCAAGAAGAAGAATGCAAGAAATGGACGCTTAGATGGTTCGGGCATGTAGAGCGAATGAACGAAGAAAGGAGGATAAGAAGAATGTATGACGCGAATGTGAATGGAAGAAGAAACCGAGGATGGCACAGGAAGACATGGCACGATCGAGTGAATCAAATACTTGAGTCGGGCAATATCAGAAGTCGGAATAACAGATGAGAATGTATGAGGCGTTGTATGAATGTGAATGAAGCAAGAAGTGTATGCCAAGATCGAGTTGTTTGGCGATCGGTCCTCTCTGGAGGGGTAGACAGAGAGGACGGACCGCCAAACAACTCGATCTTGGCATACACTTCTTGCTTCATTCACATTCATACATCGTCTCATACATTCTCTTCTATTATTCCGACTTCTGACATTTCCCGACTCGAGTATTTGATTCACTTGATCGTGCCATGTCTTCCTCGGGCGTCATTATAATAGAAATGCACCTATACAAGATATAAATATATACATCTTATAACTTTTTTTAACTACAAGATGTCAAATTCTTCTCTTAAACATATTAGTACTTCAAAGGAATTACATTTGATTCGTACTTTACATTTCATGTTCACATAGAGACGTTATGCAGCAGGGCCTGGAGAATGCTGGGATTTGTGCTAAACTTACAGGCAATTTTCTAACCCTGCTGTGGTTCATTTGCTATACTACGAGTATAGTTTGGGACGCAGTATTTTAGAAATAAGCTCTTTAATATGGGGTCCAGAAGATGTTAACCACTCTTTGATGTTGGGGAAAGTACAAAAGAAGTTTATTAGATATTTATACATTGAGACTTCGGTTACTATACCTGCTTGTATCCATCAGCCATTTTATCGGAGATGCTGGGTTTAGTAGCTTTGCAAACAGACGGAAAACTGCTTTGCTTATAATGGCCTATTACCCTTAAAATAAAATTTATAAGTAAATCTTTAGGCTGCAGACTTCTTTAATACAGGTGTGATTTGTTTTTCAAATTTTCTTGGACCAACATATTGTTTCAATGATTAATCAACTTGGTAATTCACTAAAGTCTATTGTATTTTTCTCAGACAATTGAAATCTTGTGAAACCGTAATTCTTTTTTCTAGCCTTCAAATAATCTCGCCAACTCATTTCTTGTGATCTTAAAAAAACATGGCGTATTGTAGTGTCTAGTACGAATAAATAAAGGTCACCAACCTGCAGTAACTCTTTTTAACATGCCTATCTAATGTGAATGCAGGAATATTGAAATCTCTTGCTTATTTGCAAATTGCATCTTCTCTTTGATTATAAGTTCTATGGTAATTCTGGATCAGTGCCGGGATCTATCTGGTATTTTTTTCTAAACAAACTTGGCATTTTCCGTTGACGGAAATTGAAAAAAAACATAACATGTATTTTTCAGCCTAAAGGGAAGAATAGGGCATGCCCCGTTCATCCTTCAATTTATTGCCTCAATTCTCCTACGAAGCACTAAATACAAATAAATTATCACAAACCGTCAATCAAATATATGAGGTAAAATACCTTAATCATTCGTTGAATATTATGCTCAACTAACGTAAACATATTAATTATCAAGTTTATGTTCATATTTCACCAATAATGTTTCTTGAAAAACTGTTATTAATTTTTAATTGTTCAAGTAAATTTAATCTAAGGCCCTTTCTCTCAATATGTATACGAAAAGAACGCCGAAACAGCTGTCACAATAATAAAAACTAATAATACTTACAGAACTTAATAATAATATTATTAAATTTGATTTACTTTAAATTTTTTTTTAAATTACAGTCTTTTTTGCGAATCCCCGGTAGTTGGGTAGGGCATTCATGTATTGATCGCTATTTAAGTACGTCTCAGTTAACCCAATGCACATATTGCGTTGTTTACTTTTGAATTGGTATATATGAAATAAAAATAAAATAAAAAAGAGTTTTACAAGATAGTTGTTTTATATAAAAAAAACACTTGCGATACCAATTTTTTAAACCAAAAACTCTCTTGGTAACAATTTTCGGTTGATATCCGAAAAAACTAGACAAAAAAATATGATGACAGTCAACAAACGAGACTTGAGCGAGCCCAGTATTGCTTTTGACGCAATAATAGGCAGCAGGGCCTTAACGCGCCGCGGGCCCCCGACGCGTCTAGTACCACCTATCTGCCGTTTTGTTCCCGTTCTTTCTCTTCCTTTCTCCGCGCAAAATGTCCTATTTACCCTCACAAAGCTGGGAGTGTGTCCGCTTTGATTTTATCGCCCAGAATGGATTTTACCGCCTGAATCTCATGCATAGCCAAGCGGGTGGGGGCGCTCGCGTCTGCTCGGTGCGCCACTGGCGGGGCGGAGAGCTTCCTTCAATATTGATCATTAGGTTGGTTATAGCGAAATATTATATAATTTACTACTAAAATGCAGCGTCGATCATGAAGAATGATGGGACCCAATGAACATAGGATTTGCAGGGAAAATTATTTTATCCAAGTCGTTTAACATCTCTTAAGGGTCAGTATTCAAAAATGGCCCGTAACATCACTTTGCGGGTTTCTAACTCAAGCAATACCACAAATAATTTATATGTAAATTTTAAGCGGGTAATTAGGCAAATGTATAAAGTTTCAAAAGATAAAATCCTTAAAATGTAATCTTTAAATTCTTTGAAATATATCCGAAAATATCTGAAAATAAGTTAAGTTTGAAAACCGAAAGAAGAATTTTTGAACGATTTTCTAAAACTTCCCGTATTTTGCTTTTCTATTTTATTGTATTTTAGTACATAAAACAGGCAATATGCCCAAAACTTACATACATTAATGTTTATACAGCAACAATAATCAATAAGTATAATAAACAACAAGAAACATTATCTCGCAAAAATGATAATAAGAATGAAAAAGAAGAAAGCTAGATTACACATTATAAAGTCGGTGTAAAACCTAACTCCTTATTGTTACTTGTGCAGATGGTACACTGTTTTGATTCTTAATAAAAGACATCATCACATTATTAGTTTGATATTTATTGTAAAAAAAAATTAAATAATTGATTAATTGTGTAATTAAAAAGATTTATTTCATTATTAGAGCAGTGTATAATATTATAATTTCGTAATATCCGTGGTAAAGGAGAAAAATATTCCGTATTTGTTTGATAGGCTTTAATATAAAAAAATATCTTTTATCCTCCTTGTTCATTTTCTTGTTGGTGTATTAATGTTGATTTATATGTAGTTCATAAAGAATTTAAAAGATTTCAGTTTGAGGATTATTGTCTTTTGAAAGCTTATACAATTACTCAATTATCGTTTTAGAATTCATAGATTTTATAAATTATGTAGAATTATATTTCTTGAATTAATAACCAGTAGAGTGTATTACAATCTAGTTCTATGGTACCAACCATTAAAATGAACAAAATACGCATTCTAGTATTATTTCTTAAAATTTTTGATGTGACAATATTTTATTCTAATTTACTACTTATTTTTATTTTGAAAAGTTACGAAACTCTTCAACTGAAGAAACTACGTCTATAAATGTATCAACATAAACTCAGATCATGAAATCTATGATCTGAGAACACACCCGATATTCCCTGTGCAATGGCTGTACGACAGGATAATTAATTTAATTGTTGTATTTTTTAATCATTGAAGATAATATTAACAATTTGCAAATCGAAACAACAAACCGAAAAGACACAGAATAGAAAAATATAACGGTAGCAGCCGAGATTCAAACTGAGGACCGCATGGTCTCTCTGAAACCTGTGCTATATGGCCACTGAGGTTCGGCTACCGAAAATCCATCCCGTCATTTTTATCAGTATCGACTTCTAAGACCTCTCTATATCATACTCAATTAATTCCCGTACATTTTTTTGGCTGCTATCTTTTTTCTAACCACAATATATAATAATTTATTTGTAATCATTAGATAAGGTCTCAGATATACCTATCCGATTTTTATTTATATGGGACTGATTGACTGTTGACTGATTCTAGATTCTACAAGTCTAGGATTAATAATTTTTTTATGGATAATTTATTGCAGCTTATAAACCTCAGTACAATCCTATAATTGTCATGATAAAACAATATTATATCGAAGTTTATTAGCTTCAATAAGTTATTAAAAATAAACATTTTAATATTGTTTTTAAAGTTTATTACTTCTACAAAGAAAATTATACAGGGCTAAGGTACAAAATGACATTAATAATCTTTATTCCAGGAGGTATGCAGGGGTGGGGTAATGTAATACGTTCCATAAGTGTTAATAATACAAATAAAAAAATAACAATACGTATGTAAAATAAGTAATGTTTTGCAAAACTGTTAGGTTTCTAAAATATTCCTCTTTTGACAAGAACAAAATAATACTGCAATAATTAATATTAGTAACAATGATAGCATTGTACATAGTTTTACAGGATTTTGTACTGATGTATCTTCTTATCTTTTCGAGTAGTGAGACTTTTTTGGCGGTTTTCTTTATAACATATATTATATTTGGAGATAGAGTCAGTCTATCTAAAATCACCAATTTGTATTTGTTATTTATAATAGAGAGGAAAAAATTGAAGAACTTTATATACTCGTATTTTTAAATATGCATACGGAAAGAGCAGAGGACTCAAATTCAAGGAGCTTTCGCTCAAACTGTATTTTAATACATCGTTTTTAATCTATACCCATCATCTGAATTCATTTTTTTGTTTAATTTTTATCATTTCGAACCACGGAGCTAAATTTAATTACAAAAAAAAAACAATGAAACCTTTTTATTACCAAGAGAAAAATAAATCGCAATAATAAGGTTCGGTTAAATTCACAAACTTAATTAGAAATATTATTTGTTTTTGTGTGGCCCAGAGCAAGTAATAATGAGAAAAAGAACAACACAATACCTTCTGTTCAGCAGATTTGTAATTGAATGTTCGTTACCTGCTCCGCTCGCCTTTGATTAATTATTATCTTTGGAAATACGTTCTTTGGAAATCAAGATGGAAGCAGAAATAATGGGTTCAGGTAGATTATACAACAATAATAATACTGCAACAAATATCTCCTACTCCTAGACCCAAACAATGAAGTATCGTAAATCATTCGACGTGGGGATGAAACGAACCAATAGAAATTCTGTAATTTATTTATTGGATCAAATTATTTCCATAGACAAACATAAACAGTAGGTACCTTTAAATTTATACAGTAATGCGCTGGCGAAATCGATGAACAAAACTCAGCGAGCCATTATATAAATAAATCCTTGGTTCGATGCATTTATGCCCTGTACATTGTATGTGTGAAATCAAAGTTTCCAGTTTAATTGATAGTATGGAACACTGTAAATGTAAAATTAAACCATTATAAATGATGCGGTTAAGTTTAATAGAAATAACATTGTTAATGTCAACTAGGTAAAAGGAAAAATTTTATAACCTTATAACTTCTAGTTAAAAGTGACAACAGTGACAACAGTGACAACAGTAACAACAGTGACTACAGTGACAACAGTGACAACAGTGACAACAGTGACAACAGTGACAGCAGTGACAACAGTGTCAACAGTGACTACAGTGACAACA
Source organism: Halesus radiatus (assembly GCA_022606495.2). NCBI lineage: Eukaryota > Metazoa > Arthropoda > Insecta > Trichoptera > Limnephilidae > Halesus > Halesus radiatus. The sequence goes on along the minus strand of JAHDVE020007928.1, from coordinate 46,045 downwards.
GTGACAACAGTGACAGCAGTGACAACAGTGTCAACAGTGACTACAGTGACAACAGTGACAACAGTGACAGCAGTGAAAACAGTGACAACAGTAAAAACAGTGACAAAAGTGACAACAGTGACAACAGTGACAACAGTGACAAAAGTGACAACAGTGACAACAGTGACAACAGTGCTAACAGTGACAACAGTTGCAGCAGTGACAGCAGTGACACACTGAGAACAGTGACAACAGTGACAACAGTGACAACAGTGACAACAGTGACAACAGTGACAACAGTGACAACAGTGACAACAGTGACAACAGTGACAACAGTGACAACAGTGACAACAGTGACAACAGTGACAACAGTGACAACAGTGACAACAGTGACAACAGTGACTACGGTCCAACTTCAGAACCTGTAGAGATTTAATAAAATTAATTGCATCCGTATTAATGAATATTACAAAGTACATACAATACAAAGAATATTTGTTGATTACAATTTGAATTAACGTCGAGCTAGTAGCACCAAAGACACGGAGTTTTATTTTGCTAAAACAATGATTGCCTGGGATTTACACGTTGTCGCGGGCTTAGGGCTTATAAAGGCAAAAGCGCACTGCGCTGCCTTGTGTTACCTACGACCACCAACCTGTGATAAACTAAATATGGTTAGGTAAACGGCTCACAGTAAATTATGTAATACGGAAAATAATCATTCTTACCTAACCAAGAGAATATTTTGATTGTGACGTTCAATATATCAGACCATCGTGGATGGTTTTATAAATCCATCATTTATTCGAGAATATTGTAGTAAGTCACAATACTTATTGACAAATTAATGTTTTACGTAATGTCTACATATATATATATATATATCGTGTGTACAGCATTCGATGGGATAGCTAGGCGCTTTCATTGGTCCAATATTTTGAAAGAATACTGATTTTCTTATCATGGTTTCAAGTGTAATAGCAAGGAATGATAATATAAACACATGATTTAAAAACTTTTCCAAAACTCAAATATTCAAACGGTAATGCTAGTGTGCCATCTTAGGAGCGGATAAGAGTTTTCGAATCTGTTATTGGAAGTGTTAAAGCCAACTTATGAAACACCAGTACTCAAATATATATTCAACGTCAACAGCGTTATACACTAATCAAAAAACACTTTCATGGATAATCGCAATCTCATATCAACAACCGCACAAACCTTCATCGTGGAACTTCATCCACCTCGAATCGGTAACATTACAAAGGTACTCGGCACCTGAGCCAGTGGTGCCGTATAGGTGCTAGGGTCGAGGCGTGCAGTGGCGTGGCAGCGGCCTGGCTTGGCGGGCGGCGCGGCGTGGCAGCCAGGCGTACCTCTTCCCGGGTCACAACAATTGCTAATCAGCGCGAGACTACCGGGACCGGGACCGGGACTGGGAGTCGGTGCGCCTCTTGTAATCCGACCTATTTATACTTCAAAGTGGATTATTTGTCACAGGGATATCATAGGGCCAATAAGAAATATTTAATTAATAAATTAATTATAAATTATTTTGTATTCACCACATTATTAATATATACATATCAACGTGTTTCGAAAGCCATGCTTTCTTCAATGGGAATATATAGAATACGAAAATATAATAATGTCAAGTATAGACAAATGATATATATATATATATATATATATATATATAGAATGTAATAATGTAAGAATAGACAAATCATAAACATAAACAAAAATTGATTAAAGTCGGTAAGTAATTAATCAAAAATGTTAATTAAAAATTATTAAAAAATATTAAATAACAAATTAATATTAGAAATTAAAAAATAAATTATTTATATTAGTATGAAAATAAATTATTAATATTATTATGAAAATAAATTTAAGATACTCACTCGTATTGCTATTATTAAAAAAAATCAATTGGTTTTTAATTAAATTTAATTCACGATTAACGCTTTTTCTGATTTCTAAAATTATGAATTTGTCTAATTGTGTACCGGTTTTATTTGTAGGTAAAATTTTGAAAACTTTATTTATATCAAAAAAATTATTGGTTTCTGAAATATGATTTGCAAATACAGAATAATCATTATAATTTAAACACGAAGGATTTTTTTGTTTTTGTTTATTTTAACCATCGACGGGGATATATATATATATATACAAACGTGTTCTGGTATCAATTAATAAAATTAAAACTGCACTTTTTTCTCGGATAGGCAAAAGAAAAGCTTAAGTTGTACGATTTTTCTACAATAATTGTCTGAGAATCCATTTGTTCAGCACTCATTGTAGTATTCCCTTATCTCTCTCGGGATCTGGTCCAGCCGAGCTGTAAAGCTACAGATGCTGCAAGAAACCGAAACTTCCGCTTAGAAAGAGATCAATGGATTTACAACGGCTTGATTTATTAAAAGTGGAAACGGTGTTAACATCCCTTAGACAGAGAGAGAACCAAACCAATTGGTTAATAGAATTCTGTTTTACTTAAAAATCCAAATTTGCAATAAATTAATACAGGTTATGAGATTTCTTCAAAAGATCTGTACTCACTTTGTGGCGTCAGTACATTATTGTATTCTATGTTTATCATTTGTCTATACTTGACATTATTATTTTTTAGTATTCTATATATTCCTGATGAAGAAAGTATCGCTTTAGAAACACGTAGATATGGGTATATTAATAAAGTGGTGAAAACAGAATAATTTTTAATTATTTTTTTTATAAAGGTTGTTTTGCAGTCACCCTGTAGGGAAACGCGGAAACCGTAATGGCGTGATAGTGTTGTGCGTATAATAACGACTAGCGACAGGATATCTTTCGAATAAAATTTGTTTGTCGAACAGTTTCCCCTTCCTGTCATGCTTTGTAATTACCATTATGCGATGAATTTGCGTTATTTAAAACAAACTGATTTGGCTGACTCATGATTCTATTTCGCTGGAAGAGTAGTAGGCAGAATGGTTGAAACGCCACACACTTTTGTCTCGACTTCATTATCTCACTTCTACGTATGTTGTAACCAACTATTTACATCTGCGGCATAATTTTTTTTAAATTTTTGAAAATTGTTTTTTTCTTTCGAAACTATTCCACATAAATCAGGAAATATGTACATAGCAAATGTAAATTTCTTCATAAAGCCTTATTTTTATTAATTAATTATTTTTTTGAAACATACATTCACACAAACAAGGAACAAAGGTTATAAAAATTATATTTTTATTTTTTACGTATAAATATATATTTTTTTAATATTGAATTATGAATACATCTGAACACGTGTACATAAACCTACATGTAATTTATAAACGTTGATACTATAATTATCGATTTTCGGAAAGAATGCAAGGCTGATGTTAGCGTAATGATGAAACATAATTTCTTCTAAAGATTTGTATTAGCTTTGTGGCGTCATTATTAATGGACGAATTAAAAATTACTTTTTTAATCTCCGATTTATTAATATGGACATATCAAAATGTTTCGAAAGCGAAGATTTCCTCATCAGAAATATACAAAATTAATATATAATACCTTCTATATATTCCTGATGAGGAAATCATCGCTTTCGAAACATTTTGATACATATATGCCATCCCGACATTTCTCCGCAGGGGTAGGCAGAAAGGACGGACTGCCAAACAACTCGATCTTGGGATACACTTCTAGCTTCATTCACATTCATAAATCGTCTCATACATTCTCTTCTATTATTCCGACTTCAGACATGGCCCGACTCAAGTATTTGATTCACTTGATTGTGCCATGTCTTCTTCGGGCGTCTCCTACTTCTTCAAATTCGCGTCATATATTCTCCTTACACTCCTTTCTGCGATTATTCGCTCTACATGCCCAAACCATCTAAGCGTCCCTTTCTTAATCTTGCTCATGTCGCTTACATCAGCCTGGCATTCTTTACGAATCTCAATATTTTTCACACAATCATACACGGTTTTACTACACATTCGCCTCGTAGATCTCATTTCTAGGGCATTCAGTTTACTTTCATTGTTCCTCTGCCAATTCCATGCCTCACTGCCATACATCAGGGTAGGTATCCGCACTCCATTGTGGACTGCTAGCTTCGCTTCTTTGGACAAATTTTTGTTAGCGCCAACCACGTTCAGTCCTCCATTAATGGAGTTTCCTGCATTCTCCCTTCTTTCAATATCCATATCAATCTTTCCATCTCTCGTAAACATACTTCCCAAATACACAAATTCATTTAGTAATCATTAAAAGGAAGAATAGAGAGCTTATACGGTTTGGACATGTAGAGCGGACGAACGGATAAATGAGTGTAAACGGATTATATACTTTATTTTACTAATTATTTTGTTTAACTCCCATAGGCTTTTACATAAAGTTTTACGTAGATATCTTACTGTTTAAACAGAGGAATAAAGAAAAGAAAATATATTTATAAGAAAGTTATATAAAATATAACAGTCAATGATCTATATTACCCACACACAGCACTAGATGGAGTTCTAATTTATATTTCAGAAAAAAATAAAGTTATGTAATAATATGTTTGTCGAATCGATCACCTGGTACTCGGTAGGAATAAATGTTTCGAATGGTACTAAAAATTATCCACATTACATTTATAATTGGGTGATTTACAGAACATGAAATAACTAATTAATGCAATTTAGGAAGATGAACATTTTAAAACACTTGATGTGTTTATTGAACATATTCGAATAAATATTTTTTTTAGTTTTGAAGCAGTGTTGTAACGGTAAACATCAATAGAACAATACTTATTACCAAGTCTGTGCAGTTATTGAATAGGAGAAATAGTTGTTTGAAGACCAAGGTACATTATAAAGAGCCGTCAGTCGGGTATTACGGCTAGGTTTACGCGGGGTAATAAGGTTCGTTAAATCCAGGTCGTTCAATCTGCCATTCGCTATTTTGAAAAACACTAAATTGCTCAATGTGCGCCTTACTGATAAATCGTTTATGTTCAGCAAAGTCCATTAAAAGAGTAAAATTAAGATCTTCAATTAGAATACTCAACTTATAAATCATATACCTAAGAAATTTACCATGCACTCACAATTTTGAGTATGTGGATCTTTTAAAATCGAGCCCAGTTTGTTGAATTATACTCAATATTGCTTCTCACCCAGTAGATAGTGATTTATAAATTTAAATGACTTAAAATAGCAGGTAATTACAATGGTTACATTTGTTCTAATATAAACATATACAACAACCAAAAAATATGAATTTAAGTGACAATCTCCCATTAAAAATGACATTTTAAAAAATTGAAAATTACAAATAACGTATTTCGTCACTTTTATCTTAAAATGAAAACACCTTTCTTTTCTTTTACATTTGGCGGTATTTCTTTAAAGATATTTACCGGTCCATACAGTAATATATTCTGTGATTTTCATTCCTTTTGAAAGGGAAGTCTTATTTAATTTTTTTAGGGTAGTTATGTTTATTTTTTATTAATTTTTGATATGATTTAGATCCCTCAACATATTTATAACTTTGGAATATTTGTTTCATCTTAAAATTATTCTCGTGGATTTGTTTTTGTAAAACATTAAAAATACTCATACACGTATATTTTCCATTGTTCTACTGGGGTCGGGAACCCATCGCATCAACAAGGCACCTACAGGCGTCCCTGTCCTATGCTACGTTTATGGCATCCGTCCATAGTAGGTCCAGCCTCTCTTCGCACAGCCTCTGGAGTTGCTTCTCCGACCTGTGCCTGGGGCGGCCCACCGGACTTCTTCCCTCCGTAATAGCACTCAGGATTTTTTAGTAAAACTCTACCTTCTGGCATTCTTAACACGTGCCCAAGACACCTCAGTTTCGAGTTTTCTATGAAGAGTAACATTGGTTTGATGTTAAGCTCCTCCCGTATCATTGAGTTTATTATTCGATCCCATCTCGTGACTCCAGCAACTCTTCTCAAAAATCTCATTTCGGCAGCTTGGACCCTAGAACTTGTGCACTCGTTCATCATCCAGACCTGGTGACCATAAGTAAGCTTAGGGCGATACACTGATTTGTTACACTGCCAACTTTGTCTCGATGCTTATACGTTATAATATAATACATATGACGTGAAAGTGAAAAGATCAAGAAGACGGAGATGTCCGATGAAGACCTACATGTCAAGCGTCAGAATAATGGAGGTGTATATTAGATATGACGCATGAATGTGAATGAAGCAAAAAATATGTACCAAGACATTGGAATTTCGGTTAATTCTCCCAGTCTACCCCTGTGGGGAAACGGTAGTTAGTTAGATAGACTTATTTATTCAATATCAGTTATTAAATACAGTACCGAAAATTAAATACACAACCACTTATTGGATAACCAAATCTGGCATAAGTCACCCAAAAAGGGTTCGCCACGGTTGGTGGCTTAGCAGGGGTGCCGGGTTTATGGGGCGAAGTTTGTCGAGATCTTGGTGGCGGATGCATCTGCCCACACACTGCGAGGTGGGCTAGATCGGGAGATATCGGTCAAGAGGACGCCTTGACTTCTCCAGCCGAACTCCCTCGAACCATCGCCTTGCACCGCCGTATTAGGGAAGGATTAATACATCTGTCATTCCTGCATACACTGACCCTAGATTCCAACCAACTTTGATTCTCTTTTCCTTCTCAGAACTTCCTCTCCTTTATTTCCTTAAAAAGTACCTCCACATAGCATCCCTAAAAATGAAAAATTTATTTTCCTTAGAGCCTCCTGTATGGAGTTAATATAAAAAAAAGCTTTGTAACGCGCCCTTTTGGTAACTTTTTACAAAATGGCACTCCGATGGCTAGGGGGGATCAGGAACTACAATAATTGACCCACTACTAAAGGCAGAGAAAGCAGTTATCAGATTCATCACTGGGAAAAATTTCAGGTATCCTAGTGCATTGTTTTATAAAGATTTTAATGCTCTGGACGTTCGACAAAGTTTCATAAAAAAACTCATAATAAATGTATACAAAAATATAGAATATATTAGTAAAATCGAACACACTTATCATACTAACAAATATCTACAATAATATTTCCCCCTAGCTTAAAAACTGCGAATTGTCATCCTTCTGCAAACATGTTACAAATGGTTTATTGACCTGGGAAGAACGGAGTCCGGGAATCTGTTAAAAATATTACTTAGCTTTTATATATTTTTTTAACAGTTCGTAATTTCCATTTTTTTCTTTCTTTCTTCTACATCTTCATTTTCTTTTTTTCTAGTACAATTTCGGAACCCACCTAAAAGAGGTTCAACAATAAATTAAAAATAATAACACACCTCACAACTCGATATTTTGATACCCACCACATATTTAATTCCTTAGAACAGGAAATATGTTTAGCTAGGAATTAATATCGACCAGGCAAACTTAATCCAACTTCAACATACATGTACCTCAATTGTAGATAAATTACTATGTTTTGAAAATACAAATGTTCCCAATGTAAAGGTCAACGTAAATAAATTAAAAAAATATATAATAATGATAATTACGGTAGTAGGGTTTTTTCAAATATTGGCAGGTTATAAGTAACCCGGGAATGTTTGTCTTACTAATATACATAAATTAATAAATTAATTTAAATTTCTTCTCATACCATAAACCAATATGAGACTATAATGGCGTGCAGTGGCGGTTCGTGACTTTTGAGTGAGCTAGAGCGCTAAGATTGATAAATACGACGTTATTGATGTTGCTGAAGCTGAAATTGATTTTAATTTTTTTTTCAAATTAAAAAAAAAAATTAAAATTAGAGCCGCCACCGATGGCGTGCATTGATCGCATATTCTAATTTCGTCAAGAATATCCAATACGCCGGTGCGGCCCGACCGCGAGCAGATGTAACACGACCCGTCACACGCAGCGCCCCATTATTTAATGTGCGGAAATCTACATGATTAAAACCATCGGAATCAAACCGCTTAATACGGCGAGAACACGTTGAAACATAGCTTAGAACATATTATTGAATTGAGAGCATATCTGCCCTACACCATAGAGCTAATAACCACCTAGAAAGACATTCATATCCCAAATGAATTAAAAATTACTTTGTATTCACCACTGTATTAATAAACGCACATCTACGTGTTACGAAAGCGTTATTTTCCTCATCAGGAATATATAGAACACTCAAAAATAATAATACCAGTGACAAATATAAAGCACAATAATTTATGAATAGACAAATTATAAACTTAAACAAAAATTGTAGAAGCAGGTAAGCAATTAATCAAAAATGTTAATATAAAAATATTGTTAAACATTGACAAATTTAAATTAGAAATTAAAAAAGTTATTATTTTTATTAGTAATATTAATATGAATATAAATTAAAGAGTTGGTAATAAAAAATATTTGATTGATTTTATTTGATTCACTATTAACGCTTTTCCTGATTTCTAAAATTTTAAATTGTTGAATTGTAAACCGACTGTATTTGTAGGTAAAATTTTAAATCCTTCATTTATATCAAAAGAATGATTGGTTTCCAAAATATGATTTGCAAATTCTGAATAATTGTTATTATTTGAATGCCTTAGGTGTTCCTTAACTATAATACTGAAATTACTAGAAGTCTTTACTATGTAAAAATGGTTGTTAACGTTAAAAAATTATATATATTCCTGATTTATTTAAAATATTCTCTTTATCATTGAAAAGATTTTTTTTTATTGGCTACTGCCACCCCATTCCACTGGCAGCTCAGGTAGCAAGGATGGTAGAAGCCAAAAATATATGGGAACCAATTGAAGATGATATTTCGCAGTTCTTAGAAATCGAAGTATGATACCGGTAAAAGTGTCAAAATGGAATGCGGTATTAGTAGCTCAGTGGATTCGAGCGCAGGTTTCGGAAAGCCCATTAGGTCCTTTTTTATAGTAACTACACACAGGAGGCTCTGAAGGAAATAATTTCGCTCAAGGCCTATATCATCTTAAGGGATGATGTGTGGAGGTTCTTTTAGTAGATAGGAAGGATTGAACTCGGGTTTTGAAGAGAACCAGTTGTAGGAGGGAGGAAACACAAATGCCAGCAGATCGTTCCCCAGCCGAGTTGTTGAACACAAGAACGAGTCTTCGAAGCGACCCGTTCTTATTTGGAAATGTCAACCGTGTACAAATGTTGGGCGTTTTTCCCGACTATGCACAGGTGCCAAAGAGATCAATGACGCTAGTTCCTCAGAGCATCTTCCATTAAAATACCGGTAGAACAAAGACAGCTTTCCCACCTGACGTCTGTGCTCCAAAAATTGCAATACGTTTGTTAAGATAGGCGAATCTATCAAACGAATTCGGTACGTCCTGGATCCGACTCCCAATTGCTGACATTATATTTGTTCTTTTCTGTGTCTTTTCGGTTTCATGTTTATTAAAACAATGTTGATTTTCACACCTCTCTGAGCATGTGGCCTATCGAAAAAAATAAACAAACTACCATATCGACGGTATCAATGCCCTCCACTACACGCGTAAGTCTTTCTGTCAGAAAGGCGTTTCAGGGTATATGAAGCATTTACGGGACAGTGAAAACATTATAATCCATGTAATCAACACTTCTACAAACTAGTACAATCTGTGGCTAATATAATTGCCTCCCAGTTCCTCCGTTATCACACATACGGCTCTACTAGTATTTTCAACTCCGCCATACAAATTATGCAAATGATCCATATGGAAGTGTCTTCGAGCGATTAAGTCGAGAGCCCCAACTGCGGCGATAGGAGTGTAACAACGTTACAAAAAGTTTCAATTTGCATAAAATGCTAATTTCATCACGCTTAATACTCGAATGGCGTGAAAATATGAGGACAATCAGCAGGGCGCTGGCGGCAGGAAAAGGTTTTGACTTGTGATTTCCCTTCGCGTCAAGGGTTGCGGGGAAATAACGTTAAAAATAACGTCTTCAAGTGCTGGGTACCTACATACATACAGAAGGTAATTTCAAAGGTTACTTAAGTTTTTCCGTGGATGAAAGTTTTTAAACCAAAATAGACCAGAAGGCATATTTTTTAAATGTGAAATAAATTACTACATTTCAGTTTCTTCCAGGGAGAAGGATAATCTAAATATAATATCATTGAAGAAGATAATATTAACGTAACCTAAATGAAACATGAAACTGAAAAAAAAAACAACAGAAAATAAAAAGATATCAGTTGCATCTAGAACTCGAACCCAGGACCTCTGACTTTCCCGGACAACCACTTTACAAACTTAGCTAATGTGAGACCAGTTCAATTTGTGTCATGTTCATCGATATCATAACTCAAATTCAAGACTTTGTCAATATTATCCTCCACGTTTAATCCCATATTATTGGCAGCTATATTTATGATGATTATAAAGTTCTTCACGATCACAATTGCAAACTACATAGTGTCTCGGATAAATATCCGATTTTTATTTATATAAGACGTCTATTAACTTTTTACTAAAAGTATAAATAACATACAATTATTATTTTTTTAAATTATTTTATTGAAGTTACAAACCTCATTGTAATATTTAATCATTGAAGAAGATAATATTAACATAATTAACATCGTCTGAGTGAGACCTAGACATGATGCCAACTCAGCCATTGACCGTAACTCATAATTTAAATATAGCCTTATTTCAAAATACATAAATTTCGGAGTGTTTTCCTCCCCATCAAGTGCAAATAAAAATTGGCGGTTAATATTCAATTTCTGGCATAACTGGATTTGCGAGCTATTTTTTCATTGGATTTTAGCTACTCGTTCAGGCGGAAGACACTTCTATGTTTTGAAGGATAATTTTCGTGTATACAATTTTTTTCTCTCAAAAAAAAGGATATTTTTGTTTTTAGAATTAATAAATCATAATATATTTTTGGATGAAGTGGATAATTTTTCATTTTATGCGAAAAACACCCTTCGAAACCTACTGTTCTCGCAAATCAATGTGGCAATAACATGAAAATATTGGACAAAAAAAGTATCCAGAAACAAATCAAACTACTTCACCAATTGTTAACAAGCATCTAATATGTTCGACCACTGCAATTTTTAATTCTGGCCTGAAAGGGGTTGAAAAGGTTTTTGGTGAGATCTTTTGTTTACGGGCCTGCCTATGACAGTTCCGTTTCAACCTCTCTTTCTGATGCATTTTTCGTTAATGCAAAATAGTGTGATATTACAGCAGAGTTATAAGCGGTATGTCTTTACCACTAGCTAACTCAATAACCATCAATACGTTTGTTCAATAAACACATAGACCTATTTTGCAGAAAGCCAGAAAATTCGTTAAAAGTGGAGTTTTTTCAAGATCCAGTTTTCGACATTTTCAAAACTGGAAGCCAGAAGATTTATGAAGAAATGAAGAAACGCCATCTTTTTTCCATCTCCTCCCATTTTTTTTCATTCCTTTAGGCCATCTTATTTGTTCCAAGCCGAGAATATTTTACAATCCAATAGTTCTCACCCTAAGTTCCTCACACGGCTGTTATGAAGCAAGTCCCCAACAACTAAGGTTGAAAAACTACCCCGGAATTACTTAGAAGCAATAACTGTTTTCTCTTATTATTGGCATTTGGGCCTAGCCGAATGGTTGACACTCGTTTAGGGGCAGGACCGAACAAGCCGGAGCCGCAAGTCAGCATTTCTTTCTAACCTTTAATGATCTCAATGCATCCACAGAAAGGTTAAAGCTTTTCCTAGAGCCTTAGAATCCGCTATCCAAATATAGGCCTTATTGCAAGGCATTTTTTTATAGCAAAAGATAATTGTTTTTATTTGAATTCCCTATTCCTGCATTTACTTGTGTGTATGCGTTTTTATTTGTATTTACTAGAAGCGGTGATTTCTCAAATTGTCTATAAACGAACTGAGAATACGATTTATACATATATATATATATATATATGAGGTCGAGATAGTTGGGAATTTTCCACATCGTGAGATCTGTTGGTGATCTTTACTTAAATTTCTATTTAAATATAAATACGAACCGGATCGCGAGATTACGCTATGTAACACGGCCTTTGCGCTAATTAATAATCATTGTTTCTAGCAAATTCTTCACAAGTTGTTTTCTGTATGATTCGTTTCCAATTTACTTTTAATGAAGCAATATTTCCAACCATGATTATTATTATTATAATGATTGCCGAACGGAGGCAGAAATTCTAATTTCCATGTTAAATATTGCTGTTAGTTCAATGTTCGTTAAATTATCGCATGTTTTGGAATTATTGCATGTCTGGTAGGTTAATTTTCTTCGCAATAATTTGGTGTATTATTAGTTTTTATTATATTTGCTTGATTTAATAGTTGTTGTTATTTTATTAGGTTAAATGGTAAATAACGACGAGGTCGTGGAACGACGAAGCACAAAGAAATACTAGACATATTTCTTTCTGCAAACATTTCTTCCTTCCATTACCTTAGTGAGCGGGCGTAAATATAAGATTGCTATCAGCAAGTGCTACTAGCACATAAAACACAGTTTTCAATTTTGTGAAATAAAAATAAATAAAAGCCATACAGTTGCAATAGGCAGCCCGCTCACTGGGTAGAGACGATAATCTCCACATTTAAGCACCTCTAATCACAGTTGACACAGGAAGAGGGAGAAATGTTCCCTGCTACTGTACACTTTTTTTTTTACAATACGATATATGTACACAAACACTTCATTGTTTGTGTTATTTATTTATTAAATATTGTCAATTGTTGAATTTAAAGTATTATTTTTGATCTAAAATGACCTGTTTTCGTTTTATCATTTCAAAACTAAAATAACACCTCTCCATTTGTCTTGCTGGGAAACAAATTGGTATTACTTGTTTTATTTATTCTTGGTTGGCCTTATATTCAGAATACGTTATTTACATACTACTTAAAATTAATAGAAATACCCGTTATCGTCAAACTAATAAATTTCCCTATTAAACTTACACATTTCATGTTATTTAGACATGAATTTCTGTCTAAATAAGACTTCAGTTTTTTTTTGTTTCTTCAAATTAAAGTAAGACAATTTCGTACTTCAAACAAGTGTTAATTTTTTTGTCCTAGTGGGACTAATTACGTGATAATTTAATTTGAAAATCGTCACTCTAAACAAATCTACAGTTTTTATATGCTTTATTATGGACATACTGATTGACATAAATAATGAATCCAAGATTCAATTCATATAACGCTTTTGTAAAATAACATTGCATCATATTTTTTTAGCAATGCGAAAAATCTATTAAACATTAACTATCTAACCAACAAGCCGTTTCTCCGCAGGCGGAACCAAAAATGACGGACTGCCAAATAGCTCGATCTTGGCATACAATTCTTGCTTAATTCACATTCATACATTTTCTCATGCATTATCTTCTATTTTTCCGACTTCTAATTCAAGTATTTGATTCACTTGATGGTTCCATGTCTTCCTCGGGCGTCGCCAGCTTCTTAAATTCACATTAGCGTTATATATTCTTCTTACACTCCTTTCTTCGTTTATTCGCTCTGCATGCCCAAACCCTCTAAGCATCCTTTTATTAATCTTACTTATTACGCTTACACCAGCCTCGCATTCTTTACGAACCTTGATATTTTTCAACCTACATACTTTTAAACAAAAAAAATCAAGTTACAGTATTCATTTGCAGTCTTACGTTCATTAACAAAACATTTTTCCACTCTGTATTAGCAAATACGTTCAAGAAAACGTGATAATATAACTGAAACCTCATTGTGTTAACGCGCGTTAGCTTTTTGGGGTGTAATTGAAAGGTTTCATTAATACTTCTTGAATTTTAGTTCGCAAATACCAAATATACAGTAAACAAATTATTTTTACCTGCCTGCTATTCGGTTTCTGTAAAATGAAACCATAAGTAATTTTTTAAAAATCATTATTATTTATTTTTTTATTTTTCATTTATACGAGTATACATGATATTTATTTAAGATATTTAAATAGAGTAGATACATTAAATCACCATACTAGGCGGCTGCCTGTTTCATGGTGGCCAATGGAGTATAGTTACTTTTTATGAAGTCTATTGTAAACATATGGATTTAGCATATGAACATGCTGAAAATTGGAAAAATTATAAGATAAAGAAGAGAAAAAGCCATTCAAGAGGATTAGATTATAAAAATATGCACAATTTTTTTTATTTTTTGATTTTTTTATGTGTGCATGCATGCATATATGCGAACAGGTGCATTCATACATACGCACGTAAACACATACACATATGTTTACATATATGTATATATACATATGCACACATACATATGCATATATAATCACCTCTTCCCGTACTATGTTGATCTAGTAAGATTTACATGACCTTTGTTGATCTACCTTTAACACCGTTTATCTTGGCTCCGGTGGGATACATCTGCACGAGTTGGCAACAGTGCCTTTATCATTACCAAGGTTGTCAGTTTGCAACTGACCCCAGTCGGTATGTTCGTCATCAAAATATAACAAATTTGCTCCAGTTTAACGGTTATTTTTTATTCATTTACTCTCCTTTCGTTGCTCCGATTGATGTATTCGCAATTTCTAGATACAAGTTGATCTAAAATGAATGTGTATTCAGATTCCAGATACAAGTTGATCATATATGTTTTATTAATTTATTCTCCTTTCGTTGCTCCGTTTGATGTATTCTCAGTTTCTAGATACAAGTTGATCTAGAAATTAATATGTATGTAGGTACCTACAACGAAGATTGTTAACATGGGCTGAGGCGTGCGGGGAGAGAGGGGGGGGAGTTCGTCAGACGGAAAGAGAACGCTAACCTACGAATTCTCTGTCTCACAGTCCGGCGTTGTTCACCGCTGAGCCCTGCTTTTCGGCGGTAGGACATGTTGATTTTTAAATATCACCTCTAGCGCGCTGACAAAATACAATTAATTTGAGAACAATTTCTCTTACTCAAAATGATAAGGTGGTATTATTGTGCATAATTTATTCTGTTAAAAAAATATGTGGTTATTGTTTTTAACAATCGTATAAGTTACAAAGGAATAAAAATATTCCGTTCAAAGATGAAAAATTAACTTTATCAACGGAATAATAATATGAACCTTTCTAATCATGATCAATGAGCTAGGTTAGAAATAATATAGTTTTAGTCAAACTGTGTTTTATCGGCGATATCAAAAATATTTTTGCGCGAAATCTTCTAATGAGCGAGTAATTGTGCTATTTTCTCATATATTAAAAAAATATTTTATGGTTTAACCCAAGATAATACTAAAAAATATAATTATGTAGTTATAAGAGAAATGTGTTTCCTACTTAAAACAATCCCATGACCTTTTTTTGTACTATTATATTGCATAAATGGAGTGGAATTTACACTTCTTGGTATATAAATACCAAATTTAGATGAGAATTATATAAAAAACTTTTTAATTATCTTACGCTGTGAACTTTTAGTTGTGTTAATTTATATTAATTGTTTTAAATAATAAAACATTTAATTTCTAATACCGTCCCCTTTATAGAATATTAAAAAATAGAATATTAACAATTTACAACCACCTTACTTTAGAGACAAACTATATTACAATAAAATTTCCACACATACCATACAAGAAAGAAAGAAGATATTAGACAAAAAAAAACAAATCCCAAACACAAAATTGTTTACAGTTACAGTACCTATATATATATATAGTAGCTTTGTATATAGTAGCTTAGTAAATAGTGAATTAAAAAAAATGTAGGTACCTAAATTAAGAATATTGAGAGTAGGATTTAAAAATTATGTATGCATTCAGTATTGGAAATAAGCAATATGTAAAAATATATAAGTTTATGTTAGACCGCATGAAGTGAAACTATTTTAAGTTTAATAAATAAATGTACAGAGATTTCATTGTCTGTTAGATCAGCTAATTTGAATTTCTTCAAGATAATCTTGCAGTCGACGACTTGAGCATGCGTTCAATATGATATCTCTTTCTTGATGTTTCTCACTGATGATAACGAAAGAGATGTAACATAAAACGTATATATTTACTGTTCTTTCGTTAGTGAAGTTGAAATGAATGTTTACGGTTTTTTTTCTCTGTCTAACACATTGACAAGTTATTTGAAAGAAGAGTGACATTATCTGAATTCTGTATCTCGCTCGTTACAAGTTGTGGATTGTAGGATTCCCCTAATAATACAAAACAACGCTTTTCAAAAATGCCCAGGTATGTGATAAAAGTATGTGAGAATTCAGTAGTTTTGTCGAACTTTATGAGTTTTTTTTTAATATTTGCATAAATCAACAAAATAACATGATCGTTTTTCACATTTTTATGCGTTCCTAGAGATTTTCGGTGAGTTTTCTAGCGAGTTTTGATTTTTAGACCTGTCGAGACTATTGCTTTTTCTTCATCGAGAAATGGATGACAATGGTATTAAATATTGTGCAGATTATAATCGATTTGCGTTCTTCAATTCGCGGCAATAAGATGAATACTCTAAATGAGCATACAGGTGATATTTACTTCTATATTGGAAGCTAAATGGAATTGGAATAAGCCGGTTTTTAAAGTTTCACCATATTTTGACATGAATCAAGCTCCCAAAAAGAGTTTTTCTCCATGAAATGGCAATCAAGGTTAATTTTTGCAATTATAGTAGTGGAATGTTGCATGTTTGCAAATATTGCCCTCAATTGAGCTAGATTATAAATTTTATATTTTTTGATCATGTTCATAAAACTATCAAATAAGCTGTCATCAACGACATCAAATATATCTAAATGAAATAAATAATGTTCTAATGAATGACCTAATAATTATTATAGTATTTTCTCTTGCATTCTCTTAGAGAGCCCTTGAGGTGATTTTTCACAAAAGCGGCGCTATACAAATCATCCAATTATTATTATTACTATTATTATCTTATACCCCAGAGATAATACTAAAAATTATAATTACGTAGGTATATGTAATTTATGTTTCTTAAACTAACTTAATATTTACGACTGTGTTAAAAAAATTGAAGATCTGGAAATATTGAAAGGCTGATTAAAGCGTACACTTAGATGGTTTGGTTTGGGTATGTAGAGTGGATGAAAGAAAAAGGTATTGAAAGTATAATATATGACGTGAAATTAAATGATAGAAGTAGTTGAGGATGCCCAAGTCATGGCACGTGAATAAAGCAAGAAGTGTGTGCCAAGATCGAGTTATTCGGCGGTTCGTCCTTTCTGCCCACCCCTTTGGGGACACGGTGTGATTGCTAGTTAGATAAACTTAAAACAATCTTATTAGTATGTACTTTAAAAAAATCTTTTATTTAAATTATGTTGTTTTTAGGCTATTATCAACTTGTAATTCTAATCATTACGATTATTCCTGCATTAGAGTTTCCCCTTTTTTTTATATTTAATACTTTTCTGTAGCCCTACAATCAAAATTGTGTACAAGATAAAATTTTTTTTTGGTAAAGTTAGTTAAACGATACTTAACAAACTTATATTCATGTGAGCAGTACACAAGGGTCCGCACAACTGCTCCTAACCTTCTGGAGCAAGCGAGACTGTGTCATGCCAAATTGGGGTATGTTGTGAGGCTGATGGCAGAGGGGATGAGAAGGAGATGGGTTAGAGGAAGGTGGGGAAGTACCTGGCTATTCAAATCTGGTCACAAAATACGGCATAAGCCATTTCAAGCAATTTTTATAAAACTCATATGTCTTACAGTGCTCAAACAATAAATTTATAATAAATGATTTTTAACAAAAATTACAATTAATTACTATAAATAGCTAAAATCAGCAATTTCCGCCAACAGACAACTAGGTGAGCGGTTAAGTCGGTCGCCAAAATTATTGTTTAGTTACGGTGGTTACAGTTCAAATCCAACTTGTGCCGATTTTATTAATGTTTTCTTTTTAAATATTTTGCCACAGTTTTAATTATATAATAAAATTTAGTAAAACGGTTTATCGCCAACACTGTTTAATAATAATATTTTTAAATACATTTTTTTTAAATGTATTTTTCCTGGTTTTATTTTTATTATAAATTTTAGTAAAACCGTTTCGTCGTTTGAACATTAAATAATGAAAACAAATAACAGCGCACCTAACTAACTTTTATTCTTGTGAGCACCGCTCAAGCAAGTAAGATTATTGTACCCCAAAATTGGGTATTTTGTGAGGCTGATGGTAGAGGGAATGGAAAGAAGATGGGTAAAGGAATGTAAGGAAGTACCTGGCTATTCAAATCTGGTCACAAAATACGGCATAAGCCATTTCAAGCAATTTTTATACAAAAATCATATGTCTTACAGTGCTCAAACAATAAATTTATAATAAATGATTTTTAACAAAAATTACAATTAATTACTATAAATAGCTAAAATCAGCAATTTCCGCCAACAGACAACTAGGTGAGCGGTTAAGTCGGTCGCCAAAATTATTGTTTAGTTACGGTGGTTACAGTTCAAATCCAACTTGTGCCGATTTTATTAATGTTTTCTTTTTAAATATTTTTCCACAGTTTTAATTATATCATAAAATTTAGTAAAACGGTTTATCGCCAACACTGTTTAATAATAATATTTTTAAATACATTTTTTTTAAATGTATTTTTCCCGGTTTTATTTTTATTATAAATTTTAGTAAAACCGTTTCGTCGTTTGAACATTAAATAATGAAAACAAATAACAGCGCACCTAACTAACTTTTATTCTTGTGAGCACCGCTCAATCAAGTAAGATTATTGTACCCCAAAATTGGGTATTTTGTGAGGCTGATGGTAGAGGAATGGAAAGAAGATGGGTAAAGGAATGTAAGGAAGTACCTGGCTATTCAGATCTAGTCACAAAACACAGTAAAATCCATTTAAGCAATTTTATTTGATTAGAGGCCATTAAAGGAATTGATTATTTGCCATTTTAGAGGCACTTAAACAATTATTTGTGGTCTAGCGGTGATTCAAAAAAAAAAGTTTTGCCCCGTGTTCTTAAAATACACTGAAATATAATATTAAAAAAAAAATGTTTAAAATAAGCATTATGGTGGACATTACATTAAATTAAAACCGACCAATTTATGTTGGAACACAAAGTTGCCGTACATATGATGCAAAATATCGACCCGAAAAAACGTTTTTTTTTAAACGTATTGTTTTTATAATTTTATTTACGTAATCATGTTTACATAGCAAATATAATAATTAAAAAAAAAAAAACAATAAACCCGTTAATAATTTTCAAAGTTGCCTCTAAAATTGTGAAAATTTGTTTTTTCTCATAGCATATTCTTCATAATTTAAAACAAAAATACATATAATACTTATCATCCATACTAGATATTAACTAAAACTTTTTAATATTTCTATTTTTGAAACTGTTAATACATGGTGGAATTCCATTATAGTGTATTATAATAAAACAAATATAAAACTTTTTTTCACTTTAATTTTTATTTGACCGTAACCGGGTTTCAGCTCGTTAGGACCAGTCTGAAGATGGCCCTAACGAGCTGAAACCCGGTTACGGTCAAATAAAAATTAAAGTGGAAAAAAGTTTTATATTTGTTTTATTATAATATACTAAAACTTTAATTAAAAAAAAAATACATCATTCAGTTTCGATGGGTATTTTGGCCTTAAATCCAAAATTAAGTTATGTATGAAACAGGCAGCGCAGCCGTTCCTCTTAAGACTTGGAAAAACCTCACCCCCCATAAACCAGAACACCCTTGTTAAGTCACCAAACGTAGCGAACCACTTGGGGTGACCTATGGTAGGGGGGTTGCTCTTCCATTAAATCGGGGACGGCGGTACCTACACCTGCCTCCCAAATTAAATCGCCCAGGTTGAAGGCAGTTGGGACTCTTGTGCGGTCTGAACTCTTATGCGGTATTCATATACAAAAATCATTTATCATTTCATACATAATCTACTGTTAACACCTGGACAAATCTCACCCCCCATGAACCCGTGAACCCCTGCTAATTCACCAAACTAATCTAACCACATGGTGAGACCTATGACAAAGGTGTGGTTATCTATTAAATGGTTCCTGGGCAGCGGTACCTACACCTGCCTCCTAGATCGAATCTACCAGGTTGAAAGCAGTTGGGACTCTTGTGCAGTCGGGACTCTTGTGCAGTTGGGACTTTTGTGCGGAATTCTCATAGAAAAATCATATATCATTTCATACAAACTCTACTGTTAAGACGTGCAAAAACTTAACCCTCATGAACCCGGGCACCCCTGCTAATTCACCAAACGAATCTAACCACTTGGTGAGACCTATGACAGAGGTGTGGTTATCTATTAAATAGTTCCCGGGGCAGCGGTACCTACACCTGCCTCCTAGATCGAATCTACCAGTTTGAAAGCAGTTGGGACTCTTGTGCAGTTGGGACTCTTGTGCAGTTGGGACTTTTCTGCGGAATTCTCATAGAAAAATCATATATCATTTCATACAAACTCTACTGTTAAGACGTGCAAAAACTTAAACCCCATGAACCCGGGCACCCCTGCTAATTCACCAAACGAATCTAACCACTTGGTGAGACCTATGACAGAGATGTGGTTATCTATTAAAAGGTTCCCGGGCAGCGGTACCTACACCTGCCTCCTAGATCGAATATACCAGTTTGAAAGCAGTTGGGACTCTTGTGCAGTTGGGACTCTTGCGCAGTTGGGACTTTTGTGCGGAATTCTCATAGAAAAATCATATATCATTTCATACAAACTCTACTATTAAGACGTGCAAAAACTTAACCCTCATGAACCCGGGCACCCCTGCTAATTCACCAAACGAATCTAACACTTGGTGAGACCTATGACAGAGGTGTGGTTATCTATTAAATAGTTCCCGGGGCAGCGGTACCTACACCTGCCTCCTAGATCGAATCTACCAGTTTGAAAGCAGTTGGGACTCTTGTTGGGACTCTTATGCAGTTGGGACTTTTCTGCGGAATTCTCATAGAAAAATCATATATCATTTCATACAAACTCTACTGTTAAGACGTGCAAAAACTTAAACCCCATGAACCCGGGCACCCCTGCTAATTCACCAAACGAATCTAACCACTTGGTGAGACCTATGACAGAGATGTGGTTATCTATTAAATGGTTCCCGGGCAGCGGTACCTACACCTGCCTCCTAGATCGAATCTACCAGGTTGAAAGCAGTTGGGACTCTTGTGCAGTTGGGACTCTTATGCAGTTGGGACTTTTGTGCGGAATTCTCATAGAAAAATCATATATCATTTCATACAAACTCTACTGTTAAGACTGAACAAACTTAACCCCCATGAACCAGGGCACCCCTGCTAAGTCACCAAACTTAGCGAACCAATTGGGGTGACCTATGGTAGAGGTCATGCTTATCCATTAAATCCCGGGGCGGCGGTACCTACACCCGCCTTTCAAATTGAATTTCCCAGGTTGAAAGCAGTTGGGACTCTTATACGGTTGGGACGGTTGGGACTCTTGTCCGATTGGGACTCTTGTGCAGTATTCACATAGAAAAATCATACATCATTTCATAAATACTCTACTGTTAAGACCTGAACAAACCTCACCCGCAAGAACCCGGGCACCCCTGCTAAGTCACTAAATGTAACGAACCACTTGAGGTGACCTATGGCAGAGGTGTTGGTTATCCATTAAATGGTTTCCGGGTGGCGGTGTCTACGCCTGCCTCCGAAATTGAATCTCTCAAGTTAGAAGCAGTTGGGACTCTTGTGCGTTATTCGCAAAAAAATCGTCAAGGTAGTGTTAATTCAACGAATCGTTCCGGGGCGGCGGTACCTATACTCGTTAAGAACCAGTTGATAACAAAGCACTCCGATTGGTTCATTTAAATCGTATCAACAAATGAGCACAGTGAAGAACCACGTGCACGCCTTTGATAAACATAGCGCCCTGATTGGTTCATTCAAATCGGATCAACAAAGGGAAAAAGTGTAAAATGTATATGTGATGGAAAAATGGGCGTGGTTTACAGCAAAATCTATGTGACGAAAGTTGATCTTTTGGATCAACGTTTATATGCCTGCTTTGGTATTGGATCAACAAATTAGGGTGGATCAACAAATTCTAACGGATCAACAAAAACCTGGCGTACCGTCGCGTCCTGTCAACATAATACGAGAGGGGATCTCTCTCTCTCTATATATATATATATATATATATATTTTATTTTTTATGCATGAATACCGCACAAGAACTGCTCCCAACCGTCTGGAGCCAGTGAGCCTATGGCATACCCAATTGGGGAATGTTGTGAGGCTGAAGGTATTGGGGAGGGGAGGAGAAGGGGAAGAGGAAGATGGGGAAATACCTGGCTATTCAGATCTGGTCACCAAACACGGCTAAAAGCCATTTCAAGCAACGTTTCAATTCCGAATGGTGGTCTTTTACCAGGGCGATACTGAGAGTATCTTCCACTCTGGAACGTACGCAAATATACTATATATTATTTTTAAATGAATTAATTGTGAAACAACACAAATTAATTAAATAAAAATTACTTGCGCACGCCGGGATTTGAACCCGCGACCTTCGGATTCGTAGTCGAGAGCCTTACCCCTCGACCATGGAGGCCGTCAAATATAAACGTACAGTGACCGGTAAGTGGTGATTATTATTTTAATTGTGGATGCGAGATTCGAAGGCCGTTTCAAAAAGTGAACATCATGTTTTTTAAAAGTATCACATAAAGTTAACGGCTATTTTAAAAATTAAAAAATGACACCCTTTCCCACGCTCGTCAGTGCCATGATCATAAACGAAGAAATTTTCTCGAGATTCTTTGTTAAATATTATTCTAGAAATTCACAACTGTCGTACTTTATTTTACAGAAAGTCTTAAACTTCGTCGACTATGGCATCCCCAACTATTGAAGAATAAGTGCATTTTGTTGGTAAACTAGTCATGGCATTGGGATACGGTATTAGGAAACAAAAAAAACTTGATGTTATTTTTACCACTAAAAGAAATAATTAATTCGGCTCATTGTCTTATAATTTCAAAACCATCAAAAGAGGAATCTTGGTGATGGGAGAATAAAAAAATAGTTCAACTATTTTTTTCCCTTACGTCAGCTGCTAGTACTGACTGAAGGCTTGATCGAGTGAAGCATCGAACATTCTGACAACCATTTTTTTAAACAACAGAAACATTATGTTGAACCATTCCTACTCACAATACAAAGAGCTGAGATTTTACATATGCAATGGCAGAGGATTTTTTGATTCAACATATCATGTATGAACCCAAAGCTTTGAACCACTCGGTTTTAGTCCAGATATGCGGAATAATTTT
This sequence comes from Halesus radiatus, assembly GCA_022606495.2. Classification (NCBI taxonomy): domain Eukaryota; kingdom Metazoa; phylum Arthropoda; class Insecta; order Trichoptera; family Limnephilidae; genus Halesus; species Halesus radiatus. The sequence goes on along the minus strand of JAHDVE020007928.1, from coordinate 22,756 downwards.
ACCCATTTAATACTAGGACCGGCAAAATTTGTTTACAACACGAAAATTTTGGACGCCACTTGAATTACTATTTTATTTTCAAGGTTCAAATATCAGATTTATAAATCAAAGTTCAATTTTTGTTCTAACGTAATAGCCACATTATTTTCAGAACAATGAAACTGAGAAGCGGAGAAATAAAATAAATTAAGAAACCGCACTGGGCCAAGCGCCAAAAGAATGAATTAGAAAAATAAAGTCGTGTGGATGTATGTATTGGGCTTCCGCGGCAGAACTGACACTGAATGTTGTTGTTTTAGAAAGATGTTTTTTACAGCCTTTTTAAGGTCTATTCACATCTACTAAACATCTACTAAACACCGCGCAGTACAGAACAGTCTAGTCCAGGCACGACAACATTAGTTGCTTACATTGTCCATACGTAAGTGTAACGTATCCGTGTTTGTACGGGCTAGCACTAGCCGAGATTGTCGGCTAAAATATTTTGACGATGCCGTTGGCCTCTGGTGGCGTCTGCGCCTGCGCAGTTACTGTCAACGCATCCCCGTTAGTACCGCTATCTTGGCGTCAATCTTATAAAATAACAATAAATGTGGGAATAATATTATATAATCCTCAAATATATTGTGGCGGACGAGAACGCTCAGTTGACAGTTTAGTTGAGAGCCGTACTCGCGTCTGTACTGTGTCTGTTCTGTGCTGCTCTGCACTGCGCGGTGCTGGTAGATGTGAATAGACCTTTAGCTGGAGGGCCAATTTTTCCGTTTCCAATATGTCAGCTAATCGCAGGGGGTATGGTACCTACAAATTGACATGCTCTACTTAGCGGTCGGTGGTGTCGCTAACCTACTAAAAAAATAAGTAAAATTAATATGAAATTTTTCGTTTACACCACTGTTTAATATATAAATATCAACACGTTTCAGAAGCGAAGCCTCCCTTATCAGGACACACAGGAAAGAAATATAGTATGCTGTGTATACGGATTACAAACAAAATTGAGTGAAAATAAAAAAGCTTTTTATTATGAGCGGCTTATTCAAAACTTTGAAGACAGACTAAAGTTTTTCTCTAATCCCTTTTGCAAATTGTATTAACCGTCAACTATTTCATATTTTATTTAGCCAATCGGGCTATACGAAAGGGGTGATGGACCACACGAAATGAGTTCGCGAACCGCGGTGGTGCGTTACTGTTTATTATTTAGTTTACTTAATTTTATATGAATATATTTATTTTGTGTATAATATTATTTGAATGCTGCAGACCCATTAGTCTAAGAACTTTTGTATTCATTATTAAAAAAAATTGTAAAACAAAGATGTTTTATAAAGGTCCTGTTAATGTCTCCAATAAATAAATAACACATAATTCATGGCATCGAAAGATTTCGCAAAGCAAAAATAATACAATTTCCTAGAAATCAACCTCCTTTCAAGTCTAGAAAATGAAAGCGCTTTTATCATTAATATTTTAAGGACATTAACTTCGAAAGCTTAAGAGGAACAACTGCGCGGCCTGTTTCATATAAAACTCAATTTTGGGTTTGAGGCCAAAATACTCAAAATATAATGATATTTTTTTCATCAAAAAGTATAATAATATCTAGTACAGATTAGAAATATTTTTTTCAATCCATAACACATGTGTATCTTAGTTCATAGTTTAGTATTATACTGCCCTGACGAAGCTACGGTAGTAGCGAAACCCGGTATAAATAAAAGTGATGTAAACAAAGTTAATGTTTTATTTTTTTAAATTATAATGTCACATCACCAAGTTACCGCTTCATATGAAAATATTTATTTTTGTTTTACAATATGAAATATATGCCATTAAAGGAACTGATTTTCGCGATTTTAGAGGCACCTTTAACAATTATTTGGGGGCTAACGGTGATGTAAAAAAAAAGTTTTACCCCGTCTACTTTGAAAATACAATATACCCGCAAATAATTTTCTAAGTTGTTTCTGCAATTATGAAATTTTTTTATTTTTCACGGCCCAATTTAAAACAAAAATAAATAAAATGCTTCTATTTCTTACTAGATATTTACTAAACCTTTAATTAAAAAAAAATATCATTCATTTTGGATGGCTATTTTGGTATCCAAAATTAAGTTATGTATGAAATAAGCAGCGCAGCCGTTCCTCTAAGGAATCTCTTTTTCTTTACAAAGTTAGTACGTAACAAGAACAAAATATTATTAAAAAAGCCTTTAATCTACCTCCAAGTTTTACAGAACAGGGCGAGGGGACTTCGATTAAAAGCACACGATATCGAACTTAGCGTAATAAGATGACCTCATTCCAGTTAATTAGCTAAACATAGAAATTGCATTTCTTTGCCTCAGTGCGCTTTCTGTCGAGCTTAATTGCGAGGATGGAAATTAAAATCGACCCACTAACCACCACGCTATTTTCGAGATGGAATTCGAAAGACTCTGCCTTTAATTTTAATATTTATACTTAACAGAAAACCATTTTTTGGTATGTCAGCTTTGACAAGTCATTAATTATTACGCATTAGAGTTAATAATATAAAAAAAGATTAGTTATATTAAACGCTTAGGGGAGACCAGTTTTTAAAATTATACATACTATGTATCCTACCTCTATCCTTACCCCAACCACTACCCTTACCCCAACCCCTACCCTACCCCTACTCCTATTAATTCAATGTGAGTATTATTTCGCAAAAAGGGGCCCAAGGAGCGTACTACTCAATTTATCACTTAGTCAATCGGGTTACGTTCATTAAGACACCCGTATCGGCTACCCCTACTCCTACTCCTACTCCTACACCTACTCCTACTCCTACTCCTACTTCTACTCCTACTCCTACTCCTACTCCTACTCCTACTCCTACTCCTACTTCTACTCCTACTTCTACTCCTACTCCTACTCCTACCCCTATTCATACTCCTACTCAAGATAGCTAAATTAAACAAATTGCAAATGTAGGTACCATTACTTAAATGCATATATTTTTTTAGTGGGTATATTCTTACGTAAAACAATCCATCTCACAGCTTTTATCTGAATAAGTCAAACGAACCATCACCAATATAGAGAGGAAATGCAATGGGAGGGAGATAACACAAAAGCTTGAAAGTCATTCCACAACATCCAGTGTAAGAACGAGTTATAAAGACTAACCGTATTCATTCAGTCAATCATGTACGAATGTGAAGCACGTTTCTTGCGTGTCTACTGACGGTACACTGGTCCCAAAGGGATCAATGGTGTTAGTTATTCGACAAGGGTCTTATTGACACTTGATTTATATATTTTCACTTCTACGATATTCTTCGTACGTAGGCACTCGTCCATTATTCTGACTCTAGACATGACCCGTATCAAATATTTGAATAAGTTGATCATGCAATGTCTAGCCAACCCATTTTGTAATTTCCTTCTGAATAAATAACCTAATTACCAGAATTACATACTGACGGAGTTACACATAGACGAAAATACAATGCAATCTTCCGAACAACCTAATCATGGTATCCTCCCGCAAGAGACCAATATTCAGGACCGAAACATTTCTTGAAATCACTTCAGCGCCATGTAGAAACCAGAATTGAATACCTAAGTACTACCAAAACATCAACTGTCCTCAGGCACTTACAACTGGGTTACTATCAGTCACTACACAGTGTCCCCCTCTTCTGAAACATGAATCAAACATTCATCGATCGTCACATCTTTTTATTTAACAGTTAAAATTGTATTTCAAATCGTCATAGTTCAGAACTCAATTGATGCAGATTTTTAAAAACGGTTGAGTTCACCATTAAATAAAATTTTGAAAAAATCTTAATATTTTTATAGCCGCAGAGCTCAGTGTTCAGGTGAATGATTTCTGCCTTGCACTAAAAAAATTACGAATATATATTTTTCCTTAAATAATAAGAAACTCCAATAAAAAATATTATGCCTCAAAATATTATATAGTAGGATTTATAAATCACTATTTCAAAATGAATAAAATACCATCTCAATAAAGCGCCCTGTTTGGTTGGCATCATTTGGAAAGGCTACTTTTGACGTCACGTGGATATTTTCGCGTAAATTCCTTTGTAAATTCATCCCATATGACGTTATATTCAACACACCATAGATTTCATAACTTTTGGCAGGCTATGAAGAATTCAAAGTTTAAAAAATATTTTAAATATGAAAACAAACTTTTTTTTTAATTTAAAAATACTGTAATTTCAGTTAGAAGGTCAACATTGATAAAAAAAAATTAAAAAGCCTAGAGTATCTCATAAAGTGAGCCAAATATTAATTTTCTTCTTAATATTTTGGAACCTCCTTCCATTTTAATGTGGAAGGCATTTCATTTTACTTTTTAATCCCACTGCAAACAAATTTCGGCATGTAATCCAGTATTTTCTCATTCAACGCCCGAGCGACTAAACTTGAAGTAATAATATTTTTTGCGAATTTTTATTGTTAAGTGTTACCGCTAGAAAGCCAATAACGGGAACATCAAGCCTCCGCAAATTACTAGGAAAATTCGTAAGGAACATTGCAAAGTTTCCCAATTTGGTTGAGAAATTATTATTGTTATAATTCGGCAGCCGCATTTATTGCGAAAACTTCGTAAGAACGAACATTTGAAAATGATGCAAATTAATGACTGCCGTGGCTTGGATTCTTTGTAACACTAAACTATGAACTAACTGGGTTGGTTACTTTGTTTTTTTTTAAGTGGTGAGTATATTAAGGTCCAGAATCAAAAATTGCCTTAAGCATTACTTTGCAGGTTGTTAACTGAATAATACCACAAATAATTTATACGTTATTTCTATTCAGGAATTTAGCATAATGCATAAGGTTTCAAAGGATAAAAATCCGCAAACTGTAATATTTAAAATCTATAATCACAAAAGGTCTAAAAACAGGTGAAGTTTGAAAATCATTGAAAGCATTTTTAAACGTTTTACCTAAAATTCTAGTAGGTATTTCATATAGAATTCATAGATTACAAGTTGAGGATGATTGCCTTTTGAAACATTGCACATTTTTCGAATTATCCGTAGAGAATTTATAGTTAAATCATTTGTAGAATTTCTCGAGTTAGCAACAAAAAGCATTGACACTATGATGAGTCCCAACTGCTTAAGCTATTAGGATTTTTTTGCATTCTCAACTGGAGTATGTTCTAAGGTTAAAGAGTAAGGGGGCATATCGAAAAATACTGACATTATAAAGACGGCTGATTTCATTTCCACCAACGTTTCGATTCCGAGTGATGCCTTTTACCAGAGCGATACTAACAAATTTTACCACTCGTGCCGCAATAACACTACATGTCGTGTTTTTTTTTATTTTTTATATGTATACCCCACAAGAGTCCCACTGAACCCAACCATCTGAAGCCAGTAAGACTATGGCAATCCCAATTGGGGAGTGTTGTGTGGCTGAAGGTATTGGGGAGGGGGAGGAGAATGGGAAGAGGAAGGTCGGGAAATACCTGGCTATTCAGATCTGGTCACCAAACACGGCTAAAAGCCATTTCAAACAACGTTTCAATTCTTTGGTCTTTCACCAGGACAATACTGAGAGTGTCTTCCACTCTGAAACGTGCGCAAATATAAAACATATTATTTTTAAATGAATTAATTATGGAACAGCACAAATTAAAAAAATAAAATTTACTTGCGCACGCCGGGATTCGAAACCGCGATCTTCGGATTCGTAGTCGATAGCCATACCCCTCGACCATGGAAGCCGTTAAATTTCGTGTTGCAATACATTAATAAATAAAAATTGTACACGCCGGGATTCGAACCCATGAACTCTGTATCCGACGATTTGTATCGAATAAAAAGAAATTATCAAATGTCCAGAAAAGGAAAAAAAATCGAAAAATTTAATGTGATTACTGGTTTTGCATATTACTTGAAGATAAAGAGGAGAGTACGATATAGTGCACTATTTGTATGAAATGGGCTCACGATCTCTTATTGGTTGAATATTTTTATGATATTTGGATAAAGTTAAAAAAAAACAATCTTTATAAGTACGATTAAGGAACAGCGTAGTAGGAGTTAGTAATACTTTCTACATCTTTAAAAATAAATAACATTTAGGGCAGAGCCTTTGTTTTTATTTCTTTTGTAGTTTCAAAAATCTAAATAAATAAATAAATTTAACTTTGCACATATTTGCGTTTGACTGAAACAATACATATTTTTAGATGTAACGAAAAATCCTTAGGGGGTACGAATGAAACAAGCTTCCCTGTGGATTACCTCATCCGTACTATTCTATTTTTCTGACTTCTTACGTGGCCCGATTCAAGTATTTGATTTACTTGAACGTGCTATGTTTTCCTCTGGCATTTAACAGATCCCTTAACAAAAAACCTTTCAAACAAAAATTTCTTCAAAATACCGGCATTCATTTTGTGGCGTCATTATTAGTAAATTAATTAAAAAATTACTTTGTGTTCACCATTTTATTAATATACACAGATATCAACATGTTTCGAAAGCGATGCTTTCTTCATCAGGAATACGAGTATACAGAAAATTAAAAAATAATAATGTCAAGTATGGAATGATGAACATGGAATACAATAATGTAAGAAAAACTAATTAAAGTAGGTAAGTTTGAATAACAAATTTATATTATATTAAAAAATAAATTATTTTCATTACTAATATTTATATGAAAATAAATTGAAGAGAAAGCTATTTTAAAAAAATGTTCGATTGTTTATTAAATTTAACTCAATATTAGCGCTTTTTCTGATTGATAAAATTTCAAATAATTTTTTTTAATGGCTTTAAAACCATTTAAAAAATATCGAAAGTTGTGATGCTGGTTATACCAACTGAATAATATTTATATCTGTAAAAATAATTTTCATCATTTTACAATCATGTAATAGAACTTTTAAAATGGGAAATAATTTTTTTTTATAAATATTTCTTTGTCATGTATTTTCGTTCACCCAAAAAGTCTTGCTTCTAACGATGAAAAATTATAATATTCACTGAGCTTGATTTTTATTCGAAAATATTAAATTTCCTTCGGTAGGTTTTTAAATAAAGCAAACAGGAATCAAGTTTTTTTAACCGGATATCCAAGTGACTAAAATATCTTAATATTTTTAGTAGGACTTAGATCTTTTAAAGTCTGAGGATTATATTTCCATAAGCGTCTTTTTTTCCTGTTTACGAATTATATCAAATTGCTAAATTCGGTATTAAACGGAAACTGGCTTGATAAAAAGCTTTCGGCGGGTTGTCTACTTATCGTCTTACAAATAATCTTTCGAAAAAATATGGTTTTACTTTTCAAGTTTTCGTGATTTATTCTCGAAAAAATGGTTTTTAATTTTATATTGTGAATTTTCTAAATAAGTACCTATCTTGATAAAAGCTTTGCTTTTGAGGTTTCTTGATTTAAAACTTGAAATATCTTTATTTATTTTATGGATGGAGTTTCATTATAAATTTAAAATTTCTGAGTGTAAATTTTTTTTTTGAAATCAAGGTATTACGATAAAATTATTATCGCGTGATCACGACATAAAAGGTTTTGAAATTACATTGTTATTATATAAATATGAACGTAAATACGTATATAATAATAATAAAGCTAAAGATATTCCAGTATGTGGAGAGACATCCCACACACATTGTACATTAGAAAAAAAATACTAAATAATTAAAAATACAATACAATAATAAAACGGTATAAAAATGATGCAAAAAAAACATTTATTTATTTTTATGAAACACACAGCTTATAATACAAATATAAAAAGTTTAACAAAAGGTAATCCAACAAAGTTTCTTGTGCTAATAATGGTTAGATACAGATATTTTGTTTATGAATCTAACAAGATAAAGAAAGAAACAAAATACAAGGAAGGGGGGGAGGAAGAGGAAGATATGATCGGGACAAGAGATGCTCTCGATACATTTTATACTCGTGCATCAATTTGTAGACGTGCATATTACTTCGGTTCGATATTTTGAAAGGGTATTGTGAAGATTGTGCATTATATTGCGCACAAATACGGGGAATTGGAGAATTTATCCTAAGATTGGTCCTGCATGCGGGCAAATAATAAAAAAATCAGTTTGTCGGGTTGGTCTTGACGGTATGTGAATGTTTATAAAGTTAATGAGCTCTGGCGAGCCAGGCCATTATTTATAATATTTAATAACATAATATTTTATGGTATGTACACATACGAAATAAAGGATCGTTTATGTTGGGAGAGGTCCTGCGTGAGTTCGGGCCCAGCGCTCACCTATAATTGGCGCTTGGTGCTGGTAGGCTGCGACCGCCAGCGTGTTGTCAGAAGGTATTATCCGCATCCCTGCTTCTAATAACGCATTCGACAGCTTAAAGAGACAAGCTGGCGAATGCGTTATTTCATTGATCCATGAACGTTGTCGTCTTCTATATCCAAATATAATTATGAAGACGTTATTATATTGTATTTGGAGTCGTTCCATCGAGCTGTTTCGGTAATGACACCAGGGAGGCTATTCCCGTTCTCTTTAAGGAAGATTCCTTAACTTTTTCCTTAGGGTTAAAGCCTTCTTACTTAACTGCGGTTCCGATTCTCTCGGATGACAGCTGTCAGCTGAATTCAGCGAGCGACATTCATCAAAAATGTCAATATTTGCGATGTTTTAACAAAAGAAAAACTCTATATTAAGTATGTTACCAACTACGTTATTATTTACTTTTAAACACAATTAGCTAGTAAAAATTATTAAACATTGTATAGATGTTGATATTTTTGACAATTCGCGTCAAATCCAATAGGCTAAACTCGGAAATGGAACCGAGTTTTTAAAATAAGTGGAATGACCTACCTCTTCGGTCGGCACAAATTCAAATGTCACTTTTAGAACTAGAGACAAAAAGGGTCATTACTATCTAATGAGGTAGGTATCTTTTTATAAAACGTGATTCTTGGTTAGATGGCTTGTTTATGATATTTAAAAATAAAATACAAATGTATATAAATCAATTATAATTCTTAAAAGTTTTAGTTCAAAATATTATGTCACTTGAAGATATTTCATCAATTTGTGTTAAAATATTCTCATGACAATTGTTAAGTTAAATTAACCGACAGGCGATCTTGTGTGAAGGAGAAGGAGAGGAGGAAGGTTGGGAAAGAGCTGTTACGGGAGACAATTCATTGGTTTAGACTTACCCTGGGGGGTGGTGTCTTGGCAGGGAGCTCGGCTCTGGACATTCGACTAGCTCAGTTTCGGCAGGCCAAGAATCTCCTCTGCAGGGTCGTAGGCCGACAGGCAGTCTTATAATTGGGGTCGGGGACTCTAATACTACGCCAAATGAATTTACTAAATGCTTTCAGACTCAGGGTTTATTCAGGGGAAGGTACAAACATGGTAAGTTATGCTACAATAATCGACAGCTAGCCTAACCTCAAATGGAAGTTACGGGTGATTATTCTCTCTGATATTCTCTAAACGGGCATGATAACGGGGACTCGAATAAGTTACAACACATAAGAGGAAATACAAAGTCAGCTTACAGTCATGGTCGTGGCGGCAAAAAGGGTCCAGGTGGAAGTCTCGGGTTTGGACATCAGTACACTGAAGTTAAGTTACTGTTACGGGCGAGTCACCATGTTTCGGTGCTCTGTTGTTATAAACAAAAGCATCTCGCGCACAGTGGGCGTTACAATTTGCGGCTACCAAAATGGCCTTTTAGCGCGCTCTTTTAGAGACGTAGTTAACTGGAATGAAGGCGGTGGGCAAGAGGGAAGAAGTGACGAACGTGGGCCGCGCAAGCTACCGTTTTGGCAAACGTGGCGCTGGCGTTGTTTTATCGTTTGTTCACGAGTAGCTAGAGTCCTCCTAGGATCTTTCTGTCGTTACATAACACAATATATTTAGGATATTTTTACTATGTCTCACCGAAATTACGCAGTTAATCGAGAAGTCTTTAACCCTAAGGAAAAACGTATTGGAATCTTCCTTAAAAAGAACGGGAATAGCACCCCAGGTCTCAAAGGTATATAGATAAGTGCAGAATGAAGTGTTTTTTTTAAATTGCTTTCGCATTTGTAAAATCTGCTAGCAATCATATTGGACATTATACTGATACTTCTCATCTCCGAGAGGACTTTATTAATGATGTTCCACAAGAATTTTATGTTCTCCACTTTCTGTAACTTTCCCCATTAAGGTGTTCAATTTACGCCATTTACACCGATATCTTACTTCAAGCTCAAGATGATTATATAATACAATGAAGTTTACAAACTTCAATAGTTATAAAAATAAAATAAAAGAATATTTCTTTCCAGACTTGTAAAATAAGTCAATAGATGTCTCATATAAATAAAAATCAGGTAGGTATATTTGAGACTCTGTTCCGATTGTAATTGAGTTCGGGATGAAACTTTGCAATCATCATAAGAATAGCAGCCTATAATATGGGATTTATAAAAAAATGGAGGATAATATTAACAAATCTTGAACTTGAAGTAAGATATCGGTGTAAATAGCGTAAATAGAACTGGTCTTATTAGCTAAGTTGGTTAAGCGCTTATCCCGGATAGGTAGTGGTCCTGGAGTCCCAGATGCGACTAAAATCTTTTTAATTTCTGTTGTTTTTTCGGTTTCGTGGTTCATTTGGGATGTGTTAATATTATCTTCTTCAATGATTAAATAATTTATTTTTTTTTTATATAAGGGGGTATGTTTCTAGCTGTCAATTTCTCCAATAAATTTTTATGACTTTACTTAGGTCTAAAAAGCACCCGAACAAAGTAGTTTTTTGTGACTCGTAAGATTCTATTAATTGTATCGCAGTGTATGTTGCCATAATCGTTGATAATATATACTTAAAACCCATCTGCTTATATTTATACGGTAATGTACTTTATATTTTGTTTACTATAACCCTTTCGAATATGCTTACAGTTTGTGTACACCTTCAAGTACAGATGTGTACTTGAAGGTGTATATTATATTCATAGTAAATCATAACTAAACATCTGTAATAAAATTATGTACCTTTTTAGAATCTATAAATCAAAGATAATATCAATATTCAAGATAAATAAATGGTTGATTGTCGATTTGCCTATGAATATATCGTATTTACGTAGATAATAAAAGTTTTTTCACATTGAGCAACAATTAAACAGCTTAAGGTTACATAAATTTTAGTTACATTTAAAATATTACATAAAAATTTAAATATTTTAGTTACCCAAATTGAAATTTCGCCAAAACTACATAACTTTAAAATAGAAAACAAAATAGACAAATGAAAATTTCGATTCAAATTCAGAATGCAATGGAACCAACAGGACACGCGGTTTTGTTGAAATGGTTTTTAAATTCTACCATAAATATAAATAATAAAATGTAAAAATTCAGAATGAGCGTTTGTTGATCTATTTTAATATATGTATTTTTTTAGCCAGTTGATCAATTTGAATATTATATTTTTCAAAGGAGTTCCTTCTTGACTAAAAACTTCCAGCTATAATGAGGTCCTTCGCTTAAGCGTGCACTAGGAAAGCAAGAATACATCGGCTATCAGCGGTTTTCCGTTCCGAGATAAAAAGGCCGCTCGATGGTTGTACCCAATTTACTCGTGGAGGGTTCTCAGCGGTAAAGACATCGCACTGCCAGCTGACTATTGTGTGGGGCGCGGTGTGATTGCCGGCACGCCCTGCCAACCACCCTGACCACCCCACCCCTTGAACCCATCCAACTCCCAGCTACAGGGTCTAACAATTTAAATTGTTATTTTACGATATGGTTTAATTAGGTATTTCTTTAAAAATAAGATGGAATTGCAGTGAAAAAATTGTGCAAAGTATTAATATATGTGGAAGATATACTCGTATATTTAATTTTGTGAAATATCCAAATAAAATTAGATAAGTTTTTTTTGGCTTCCTTCTCATCGCTAGGATTTCACAACTTTTAACTATTGACGAACAACATAAGATTTTTTTGTTTGTTTCGCGAGTTACAGTTTTCTGGATTTCGACATCAGGATCCTGATCGGTACAGTTGACTTTTCGGCAATCTGGCCTTTTAAAAAATGACTAAAGTTCGAGCATCAAACCTTTAAAATTTTTATCTTGTCTTTACAAAAATATGTAGCCAAATACTATAATAAAAATAAAATATGTTTATAAGCTCACCGCATTGAATAACTGGCAGAAAAGAAATCCTCAGTTACGAGTTGTCAACGGATTAATCTTGGCATTTCGTTTCAACCACGTTTCTAGATGAAATAGTTTCTCTCTAATTAGTATTTAGATTTTTATAGTGTATCTTAATAAATTACCATAAAGTGGGGAGTATTTTATTTGTAAGTAACAAATGAATAATTAATAAGTAATCCGAAAATTGGTTACCCCAACGTGATCTGAACATGCAAACTTTAGATTTGGAGTCAAGTAACAGCAGCAAAACTCATGAGCCTAAAAACAGAAGGGTAATTTTCCTGTTTTAGTAAAAAAAAACTCTATCAAGTAAATAATACCTAATTCGCAGAATCATTGACTTTTTAATACAAAACACCCCCTACAGTTCCCTTGAAAGTATAGCTTGGCTTCGTTACAACCAAAGTAATACGCCGTAAAGGTTAGCTTGCTGCTTCCTCCTCCAATACAGGTAGTTTTAGCAGATGAACTAATTGGGAGACCCACGGACCATTCCTGGCTGCAAACTTCCGAATCGTAATTTTAACTTCCAGCTGAAACTTTTTAATTAATATTCATTTTTGAATTATGCGTAGATCTCGGTCATGTTTTTGGCATATTAGGCAGTTCAAATAATGATGATTTAAATGTTGGTGCTAGTCCAGTTATCTGGGTATTTTATTAATCACAAAAGGCAATTAGTAAAGCGTACAGTAAGTAATATTACAGACGGGTATTCTGTTTTCCGTTTTTTTTTTAATTCTTATTTTATTATGACGTAACTCAGTTGAGACTTAATCATACCGAATTTGAGAGCCTTCACCAAAGAATATTAATTGATTTGAATATGTTTTACAATTTTTTTAATATTCTTGTTGATAGTAACTTAGTGAGTAAGATCACACTATACGTTAGATCAAGATGTGCAAGAAATTTTGGTTTGTTCTGGACAGACATACACTGAATAATACGGGATATCATAATGTTATACCAAACACGTTAAGATTGAACAATGAAATAAAGAAACATCACAACATTAACATTTTCTCTAACAAAAAGCCATAACTGATGATTTTTTTGTATCTTCATAAATAAAATTAAAAAAAAAAAAAAATTCAAAACAAGTAAAATTTTTAACCTTTTTTGTGACATTATTTTGCCTTCAACATTTTTAACATATTCGTTTATTTAAAAAAAAAACGATATCGTTATTGCACTATCGTGTTTTAGGGCGCACCGAGTTTCAGTGAGATAGGTAAATAAACATTGTTTTTGTAACTAAAAAATACATAAACTTTACTGCGTACACCACACATGTTGTAAACACGTTTATTAGAGATATTTCCACGCCATTGTATATATTATATATGGTGCTTTTATGTGAATATTTTGTTTGTGTTTCTAATTTTTTTTTTAATGACTAGCAAAGCCTCCTATAGGGGCTACGAGGGTTTTATCACTGCGGATGCTATGCCGAGGGTATTTTTAAGGGATGGAATGACTCACTTAATAATTGGGAAAATCAACAGGTCGCCGAGTGAGCAATAGTTCTAATACGTTGTTAAGAGCATGACATGAATTGACTAGAAACCAACCACTTGGGCGTCAGTGTTAAGAGCAATGGGGTGAGGCCCCTCGATACAGCGACAGTGTTAAGAGCAAGAAGAAAAGCCCCACGAGGGAGCGCCAGTGTTAAGATAGGAGGGAAAAGAGTGCTGGTGAAATGAAGGCAGTTTAACTCACCTCGAGGCCAGAGGTAGGGCTGATCTCAGGTTCCACCGTGGTTAGCTCAGCTGGTAGGGCATCTCATCTCCTATCTCAAAGTCGAACGCCGGCCGCAGCCTTATATCGGTGAAAGGTAACTAACTACTCGAATGAGAGATGTGTGCTTTCTAGTCAGGGTTTATTTAAGGCAAAACATTGGCAGGTAAATTACATACGGGATTCACAACAAAGGGCAGTATATAATCTGATTCCTGATAATCTCTATCTGATGGATCTCCAATCGGACATGTTATTCGAAGGGCACAGTAATTAACAGCACATACAAAAGGGTGAATTCAAATCTGCTTAGATGGCGGTAGTCGACACAGTCACGATTCTGTTGGAGTAAAGTGTACAGACTAGGGACTCTGGATATCACACGTACCATGGCAGACAGGACGCAGCGAGTTATTGCACTGATCACTGGCTTTAATATTTATGTACAATGCAGAGGTAGCAAGGCGTTTATAAAGCACTGATGCAATAGCAGGGCGGCTAGGTGCCCAAGGTACACCGCACGCAGCTGAAGGCTCTGTGTCTGGATTAGGAAAGCTGGCGGGTCATTGTTTAACGGGCCCACGCCGTGAATCTATATCCCGTACGGTGTCTCATTGGTCAATAATGATGATGGCCGGCGAGACGTGCCGTTATTAGTTGGATCGCCGACGAGCGGCTAGATGTATCTTTATTTAACTAGCGGCTAGAAGTATTATTCTTCCAACGACTAGAATCTCTTAATTGTGTTACGTAACAATCTTATTAACCACATAATATGAGGACGATTAATTTTTCTGATAAAACAAACAAATGAATGTTCGGGCGCTGGGTATGCGATTGACAAGTATATTGACTGCACGCCGATGTCGAATACATCGAGTGTAATTTATAGGAATATTTGTTTATAGAAATACTCGAAACAGTTACACATTATTTCGTATCGTATCTGCTCCATTGATTGTAATCCATGCTTTAATGCAGTTTGACATTTTTCCAGCACAATTTTGAATTCCACACTAGTACTCTTATTTTGCACACAGAATATGAGCTTGGATACTAATATCGTTATATTGAATGATTATCTACAAATATCTCTTAGGGTAATCAATAACTTCTAATCTGTAGACCATGTTTTGGTGGTCTTAAATAAAAAAAGAACAAAAAAAAAACATTAATTTCACAAAGGACACTTTAAGGAATATATTTTTCTCAGAGCGTATGTCATCTTTGGGGCTACAAATTGGTGGCAAAATGTGAATATACAAATAAAATACAAATTATAACAGCTGTTTCGGCGTCCAAAGCCCTATTAAAACTGTGGTTAGCCCACGTTGCGACGACGTATTTATAAGATTTTTTTTAATCAGACCCAATTATTTTCTGACTAAATAATAAATATAAAAATTGGACACAGGTAAATAAATTCGTTTTTTAATAATGACCCCACAAAGTGTAAACCAAACTCAATGTGGCCTAACCATGAAATGGCTTTGAACGCCGAAATAGCTGTCACGATAACTAAAAAAATATACTTTGAGGACTTAATAATAACATTATTTAATTTCTTTCACGTAAAAATATATATATATATATGTGGGCGTCAAATCACAATTACTAGTTTGATGCCTTGTTAAGCACAGGTCATGTGTGTGATGTGTTCATTATGTGTAACGCTTTTTGTATCTTTAAACCTTTAAGATAGTGTGACTCGTCAAAAATAAAACTAAGATTTTCTCGACATTTCTCCCGCGTGTGATTTTTGTGGTTTTTACGGTTCTCTACGGTTACAGAAAATATCAGCGATTTACCTAAAGATTCGTATTTATTTAGCGACAAAAATATGAATTTTTGAGCCGGCATGTGTTCATCTTCACGTAGATAAAAAGGAGACGGGGGGAAAGGAAGGGAACGCTTTGGGAACATGATAAGTCTGAGGAATGCTTTTAGTAATATTCTGAAGTACAAAATGTATCAACTGTGAGCTCAGTTCTAAATTTAGAAAGAGAGGAGGAACTTTGTGGATATTAATATTGTAACAGTGCTTTCTTTTGAAATTCAGAGTAAAATATGTGAATCCGAAATTATGCTACCACTTAAGGGGAACGGCTGCAGTGCCTGTTTTATACAAAAGTGAATTTTGGATTGGAGACCAAAATACCCATCCAAACATAATTCTGTTTTTTTTTTAATTAAAGGTTTAGTAAATATCTAGTAAGGATGAGAAGTATTTTTTTTGTACCTTATGAAATATCGGCCATTAAAGGAATTGATTTTTCGCGACTTTAGAGGCATCTTTAACAATTATTTAGGGGCTAACGGTGATTTAAAAAAAAGTTTAACCTTAACATTGCTTTGAAAACATAATAAAATATAAAATTAATTTTATTTTTAAATATTAAAATAAGCATTATGGTGGACTTTAAATTAAATTAAAAACGACCAATTTCCGGTGGAACGCACATTTGCAACACAGAATTTAAAAAAAACGACCCGAAATTTATTTATTTTTAAATGTTATATTTTAAATTTTTTACAAGTATAATCATTTTTTTTAAGTACGATAAACCCGCAAATAATTTTCTTAGCTGCCTCTAAAATTATGGAAATTGTTTTTTTTTTCATGGCACATACTTAAAAAATTAAAACAAAAATAAATAAAATACTTCTCATACGTATTAGATATTTACCAAACCTTTAATTATAAAAATAGATCATTCCGTTTGGATGGGTATCCAAAATTGAGTTTTGTATGAAACATGCACTGCAGCCGTTCCCCTTAAGAATATCAAAGAGCTTGAATAGATAACATTACCACTAATTAAATTCCTGTACATCAACAATGCTGTGGAACCCATAAAAAACAATTGTTTTTGGTTTCCGCGAGAATCATTAATAGGAACGGCTGTGCTGCCTGTTTCATACATAACTTAATTTTGGATTTGTGGCCAAAATACCCATTCTAAATAAATGATATATATATATATATATTTGTTACTAAAGGTTTAGTAAATATTTAGTTATTTATTAACCTTTATGACGATTACAAATTTCTTACCGAACGCAATTGCAGTCTGGATAGAGCCTATCCTATTTTTATTTACATGAGATATCTATTGACTTTTATACAAGCTTAGAAAGAATATTCAATTTATTTTTAATAACTTATTAAAGTTTGTAAAACTTATAATAATATTTAATCAATGATTAAATAATACAATGAAGTTTTTAAACTTCAATAAATTATAAGAAATAAATTAAAACGTGGTTATCTACAGTATGTTTTATGTTTTATTTATTAGAAACATAAAATATTACCAACTATTAACAATTTCAAACTATACAGAAAGTTTTTTAAATTATAAAATGTATTAATGTAAAAGTTTTAGCTTTCATAATTTTGGATAGGGCAGTTAGAACCCTTTCACTCTCACTTAACAATTTTGAAAATTATCTGCTTGCCAGTATACGGGTACTACATTGCAACATCAGTATATTTTAGTACAATCTATTCCTTTTAAACCATTGTAAAATATGAAATATAAGATGTAGGAATCTTGTCTTTGTTTTGAAAGCCGAAAAGATATTTTATCATCTCCATAGCTCATGACGAAAATTACACTGGGTACTAAATATTGACGGTCTTCGTGATTGAGTGGTTACGATTCATGGCTACGAATCCGGATGTCGAGGGTTCAAATCCCGGCATTTTTTTTTTATTTAATCGTGTTATTTCACAATTTATCCATTAAAAATAATATCTGGTATATTTGGGCACGTTCCAGAGTGGAAGATACTCTCAGTATCGCCCTGGTGAAAGACCAGCATTCAGAATTGAAACGTTGCTTTAAATGGCTTTTAGTCGTGTTTGGTGACCAGATCTGAATAGTCAGATGCTTCTTCACCTTTCTCTTCCCCATCTCCTCCCCCTCTTAAATACCTTCAGCCTCACAGCAATAGGGGATTCCATTGGCTCACTGGTTCCAGACGGTTTTTGTGATAATCGCATAAAAAAATATTTATATAATAAAGCTGATTGATACGTAACTCAATCTTATCAATATTATTCAATGATATTAACTTTTTTTTAGTACTCAATTTTAAACGCATTTGTTTTTCCTCATAGCACCAACCAGTACCTATCAACCATATATACCTATTTTTTTGCACTATAATATTTGTTTTTCTCATCTCTTCGTAAGTACGCTCATAAGTTTTTTTCTATACTATTCTTCACATCTCTTCTACCTTTTTCTTGATATATTATATTACCATACTACGTCAATACTAGCTTTTTCCCCTTCAATGTTTGTATGATGGCACTTAATATGAACTAAACTTGTCAATTTGACTGTCCTAAAACGGGATCTTTATCCCTATTGGGCAGTCAAATCTTTCCTACGTTTTATTGTTTAATTACATGTGTTTTAAATAAATGAATTAAAAAATATACCTAGTATTCACCACTGTAAAAATATACATTGATATCTATATGTTTCGAAAGCGATGCTTTCATCGTCAGGATTATATAAAACTTTCCTGACGATGAAAGCGTCGCTTTTGAAACATTTAGATACCAATGTATATTTATGAAGTAGTTAAAACTAAGTATATTTTTTAATTCATTTATTAATAATGACGCTTCAAAGTGAATGCCAATCGCTTGAAGAAATTTTAAAATAATTATATATTGGTTACCTAGAAACAACTTTGTATATTTATTAACGCCAGAACTCGCCGTCTTTTTGCTGTTTTGGAACAAAGAAAAAAATTACCTAGACCTTTAAATTGCTAACATCTTGTAAACTTTGGTCACAGCACATCAGAAATGAAAAGTGTTATTTTTAACTTGTAAGCAAGCCAGCTGAGTCACAAAAAAACTAATTCCGATTTTTAATAAAAAGTTCTTCAAAGTGATCGACCAAAACTCATAATCTATTTCTAAACCCATCAATATCTTCTATTTTTAGCTAAATTTAAACTTCAATTTGAACCCCAAACTTTAAAAAGTTCCCTCCCTTGTAATATTCATCGTTTGAATTTCGACGGCCTCCATGGTCGAGGGGTAAGGCTCGCGACCTGGAATCCGAAAGTCGCGGGTTCAAATCCCAACTTGTTTAATTAATTTGTGATGTTTCGCAATTAGTATATTTGCGCACGTTTCAGGGTAGAAGATACTCTCAGTATCGCCCTGGTGAAAGACTACCATTCAGAATTGAAACGTGGCTTAAAATGGCTTTTAGCAATGTTTGGTTACCAGATCTGAATAGCCATGTATCTTTCCCCTTCCTCTTCCCCTCCCCACTACTATCAGCCTCACAACATTCTCCAATTGGGGATGCCATAGTCTCACTGGCTCCAGACGTTTTGGGAGTTGGGATTCTTGTGCGGTATTCACATAAAAAAAAGATTCAAAACTGAAGAAGTAAACCAGAAGTGTAATTGTTGTGTTTCGTAATTCGTAGAAGTCAATTCAATTTTAAAATATTTAAAGTGCTTTTTTTTTCTTGAGTTCAGTAAGAACTTTAGTTTGTTATATTTGTGATTGCTACGTTGGCGTTTCCCCTCCATCTCCTCCCAAATTCCACCCTATGCCCTCCATTACCTTAGTGAACGGGCTTAAATATAAGATTGCTGTCAGCAAGTGCTGCTAGCACATAAAACACAGTGAAATAAATAAATAGATAGTTTGAAATAAAATTAAAAAAAACCATTCAGTAGCAATAGGCAGCCCGCTCACTGGGTAGAGATTATCTCCACATTCATGCACCTCTCTAACCACAGTTGACAAATGAAAAGGGAGAAATATTCCCTGGCACCGAACACATAAATTATACAATACGATATACTCGTATAGCTATTTTAACGTTCCAAGCCATTTTCAAACAGTGGTTAGGCCACTTCGAGATGACTTACTAATATGGTTTTATTTACCTCTATTCAATTTTTATATATTTATTTTTACTCGAAAAATAATTGTGAAACTTAAATTTCTTTATTCTTTGACGTACTTTTACAGTCGATATGATTTCTTGATTTTTTTAATGATGGTACGTTCTTATTATTTGTTTCATAAAAACGTGAATGCTCTTTAAATATGTGCCGTAAATACGTGAATTATTGTAATGATTTATTTTGTTCATATATCTTGAAAATAGTAAGAAGCAGTGAACGGATAATTTATTTTTATTTTTTGATAACACTATATTGGTATCATTTGTTCTTTTGGTTATCTCTAGTTGCTCCAGTAAATCAAATCAATGACCCTTTCTTTCGAATTTTGAAAAGGTGTTTTTATGTTTTCAGCATCGTATATATTCTCCGAATCTTGTTGAGAAAGCCCTTTCTGCCTGTCCGATGTATGGAGCATTGCAGTCGGCGTATCCACAGTTTACTTAATATATGTCAGTATTATTATATTTAGAATTTCTATATTTTAAAGCTTGTTATTATATTCGAAGTAAGGTTGAATATAACTCCTCGATCTGGTCCCCCCCTTTTAACAAATATATTCGGATTCAATAGAAAAATTCAACATAAATTCCTAAGACACATTAATTATAAACTCGGAATTCCCTTTAAAAGCATTAAAAATGATTACTTGATGAAATTTCTAAATTTACTAAAACTCTATAGATTGAAGATTTATTTCAGACTTGACATTTATGTTCAAAATTATAAATGGTAGCATAGACAGCCCTGATTTAATTAACCTCATTCAATTTCATATACCTACCAGAGCTACTAGATTGAAAATCCTGTTTAAATGTAACAATACCTGGACTGACCATTACAAGCACTCGCTTGTACCTAGATTACATGAAGTCAATAATAGATACGCAGATGTGGGGGATTTATTGAACTGCACGAAAGAAGGGTATACTATAATTTATTATATGTAAGTGTGACATGAAATTACTATTTATGGTATATTTATACCGTCGATATTAAATAAATACATAATTTTTTTTTATAAAATCTATATATGAATGATATATTTTACCTTTTTTAGCTTTTTTTTAAGTATTGGACCGATGAATTTCAAACATTTCACTCTATATTAGTGAATTTGATATAGACAAAACAAACAGTTCCTGTAAATAACTAATGTGTTAGTTTAAAATACATTCTCGGACGTTGTAAAAGAATTGTTAGGTAGTGAATTTTACGAGCAAATGGCGAGTGATTCATTAATCGATGAGTTTATAAAAACGAAAAATTGTTTTTTAATCAAATTTTTAAAATATATTTTACAAAACTATTTAAATGTTTTATTAATAACAAAAACAATTTAAATGTTTTGTTAGAAGTTGAACAAAAATATACTATTACAATAGTGTCGAAAGTGTCAAAATTTATGGTGTTCCGGTGGACAGCAACCGAAGATTCCTATCGACATCTATAAAGCTCATCTAATGTAAAGTGTGTCAATGGCCAAGATAACACGTGTCAGATCTCTGCGCAGATGTGATCTTGGCGCGTGTCAGAAAATAAAGAATGATATTATGAAGTAATAATGGAAGATATTGAGGAACAAAGCTGCTTAATACCAGGATAAACGCGTCCTTATCTTAATTGCTAGATTAAACTTGAACGTAAGAAGTGTCCATTATTTTTTTTTCATAATTTGTTTCCTGTAAATAATGTGGACTTCACAATAAAAATAGAATTAATGTGTTGTTTTGGTGATGTTGTAACAATTTGTGTACTTTATATTGTGTGGCTAAACTATAAAACAAAAATCCATATGCTTAAAATTATATATTCAAACTGTGGTTAGGTCACATTGCGACGACTTACTTATACGATTTTATTTACTCCCACCCAATTTTAATTTGAACGGTGCTTAAAATGACTTATTACCGTTAAAACCGATTTACTTGGAAAATAATTTAAAGAGGCACTTACATTTATAATGTGTATTCCTCGCATTGGATGACAATATATTTTTTATTGATTTGTTATGATGTGAATGTTATTGACTTATTGAAATGTGTTTTTGGACAAATTATGGAATAACACAATTCAATCAAATAAAATTTATTTGCGAACTCCGGGATTCAAAGCCGCGAACTCCGGATTCGTAGTCAAGGATCGTAACCACTCAACGAAGAAGAGCGTGTTATATTGTTTGGGTCTTGTTAACATATTGAGTAGTGTAGAATAAATAATTTTCCTTACTTTATTAGGTATTATGTTGGGATCATTTTCCATGCAATATATTTTAATAGTATCAAAGTCAGTCGAAAGTATCTATAAATGAATTAAATAATAAAGTTCGTATTCGCCACATTATTAATATAATATACATATTTCGAAAGCGATGCTTTCTTCATCAGGAGTAATACTAAAAATAATAATGTTAATTGTAGACAAATGATAAAAATTAGAACACATATACAAATTATAAACATAAACACAAGTTGATTGAAGTAGGTAAGTAATTAATTTAAAAAAATTGTTTATATTTTAAGTCAGATACAGATCAACCCGTGGATTCTATTCTCTTGCTTCGTTAAAATATTTTTTTTTATCATTTATCATATTTAATTACTGACTGGTTTAAATGTTGTAATGTTGGATGTTTAGTTTGATAAAAATTGTTCTGCAGCTCTTCTAAGGAAGCAGTTTTTTTAATGTCATCAAACATTCTGAGGCACTTGTATCAGGTGCCTATGAAAATTATTTTGCTGAATTATGTGCTTTTTTATTGAGATTTCACCAAGTCATAACCGCAGAGCTTTGAGCATTTAGGTAAACATTCAACAGTTGGATGCAGCTGGTTTTGAAAGTGGGAAATTTCTGCAGT